>MU226986.1:7275742-7303423 GCA_018584345.1 Thuja plicata
TTTTACATCCAAAACATCTACCTCTGAAAGGTATGACACAAAATATTAAAACAATGATTTAATAAGCATAGTTACCAACCAATCCAAAAATTCACCTGTGTTCCTTGATATGAACGAATTTTCATTAATGTCTTTAGCTTCATTCTGATTCTTATCTGTAAAACATTTCTCCCTCTGTGTCTATAATCACACTATAATCATCTGTGTCTAATCATCTTGTAGACTCCCTCTGAGTAGATAATCACTTCAATGTTTTCAATAGTAACTTCTACCTCTATGTAATCCTTCCTTCTTTGTAATCTCTCTTTCTCGACAATCTCTTCCTCTTTATAGGTAATCTCTCCCTCTTTGACAACAATGCCAAAGATGTCAATATCTTTATCATGTAGATCTTTAGTATCATGCTGATCTTGTCATCTTGATTATGACTGATTTTTCTTTTCTGTCCTTGTTCATCTTCACAACTTTAGCCAACATCCTAAAGTGTGACTTACTATGCATCAATGTGTCAGATATTTTGAATAAAATATTTGATGCAACAATACCATACAGAACTTAATTAGCCTCAGTGAGGGGAATCACCCCCAATTTACCTCGTAGATACTGATGAGCATCCTTGGGTAGTGCTTTTGTGAATATGTCTGCTAATTGTTCTTTGGTGTTTGCATAATCCAGTCTCACTTCTTTACTCTGAACTAGCTCCCTCAAGTAATGATACTTCATAGCTATATGTTTTGTCTTTGAGTGCATAAAAATATTTTTAGAAATATCAATAGATGCCATGAACCCTTACTACAACCTTATAAATTAGATAGATGTACAAACCAATTGGATAGATGCCATGAACCCTTACTACAACCTTATAAATTAGAGGCCAACCCAATTTACCTCTGAACATGTACCTTATTGTAGTTCAAGGGGTTGCAGAATTTCCCCCCAAGATTCCCAACATATGTGTCCTGCGGTATTTGTGTAGTGAAAGAGATCTTCACTCCACAACAACAATACCTTGTAATGGAAAAAAACACGGGTGCCTACGTTGTGGA
The DNA here is from genome assembly GCA_018584345.1 of Thuja plicata. Taxonomy (NCBI): domain Eukaryota; kingdom Viridiplantae; phylum Streptophyta; class Pinopsida; order Cupressales; family Cupressaceae; genus Thuja; species Thuja plicata. The sequence goes on from MU226986.1 coordinate 7,276,789, forward strand.
CCCTTGTGTCCTAGTAGTGTGAAAATTGTTGTGTAAGCTAATGGAAATTCAAGCATTGGGCCTATAACATTGTATTTTGAAGCCATTGACCTAGATTAATCTGACTGTTTATTGTTGAGACCTCATGATAACCTTGCAACTTGGAAAAGTTGTAGAACATACACATTGTCAGTCTTTATTTTTTCAAAACACGGTGTCTGTTGTGCTTGTTCTTTGATTAGTTTCTGAAAACGCAAAATAAAACATCCAACTATCAAAATGAGTCAAAAGTGTTAAAGTCTAGGGTTGTCAACATCAACTGTCTTGCAAATCAAAAGCCTTGTTCCAGAATATCAAAATTGTCAGACAGTGATACTTATTCTCTAGTCTTTTTGAGACTGTTTCCATTTTACTGCAATTTCCCACATTCTGCCGCAATTGACGGAAGTCTGCCACAGTTAACTTGTTTATTGCTACAATCAACCTGTTTATTACCACAATTGGTGATAAAGTACCGCAATCCACCATTCGCTTCACCACAATCAGTGGAGTTGTGTTGTAGTTGACTAGAGATATTTTATTCCTATTTTGACCTAAAAACCTTGAAAGAACTCTTAATTTTGTGTCCAAGACCAGTGTCTATCCCAAAAAAATGTGAAGAACATTGTGTGAATCTCTAAACATTAAAGATAATCCCTTCTCTAAAAATCATGATTATTGTCTAAAACATTGTTAGTTCGAAAGCTCAGACTCAAAATATCTTGATCTCATCATATCAAACATCATCATTATCTCTATCAAGTGACTTTGTCCCACGCAAAGGTCGACAAATCTTATCTTTTTTACATCATCAAAACTTTGAGATCAAGATATATCAAAATTTGTCCTTAGAATTACCCTTGTCCAAAACATAACTCAAACTTCCTTAGAAAGGTTATCCTTTTTTGTTTGCTTTATATCACTTGTTTTAGTTACAAAATCTGGACCACGCTATGTCTCAAACACCTCATGGAGGGCCTTACACAAGGTTGAAGGTTAGAACACAACCTGATGAGTCATATATCAACAGATTCCCCACTTGGGAAATAGAGCAAGAGAATGATCCTTTCGTAAATACCAACTCTGCTCCATTCATTGAACAACCTCATGGGTCAGCTTTTTCCAAAATGTCACAGAAGAGGAGATTGAAGATGTTGAGCAAGATGCTTATTCTACACAAGTAGTTGACACTGTTGTAGAGAGGAATCTTGAACATTACTTAGCCATGCTGATAAAGAAGGGAATTAAACTCCCCACTGAATTCATTATATCGACTATATGGCCTAAAAACCCTCTCGCATGTCAAAATACTACTCATTCCTCTCAAATACTACCCATTGTGTCATAAATCTTCCCACCATTGGTAACACCCACATTGGCACATATGATACCCAATCAAACCAATTGCACAAACCAATCAAGCACATCTTCCACTCAAAGCATGATAGGCTTGCAACTAAGTGTACCCATGGTCACTAGTATGCCCACACCTTTAGTCTCATGGCCTAGAAAATCAAGCTCTCATGCTATGCCTTCCATCCCACCAAATACCAACTATTTTGAAACTATGCTACTACTGCAGTCAATTCCTAATAGTCTTGGGATCAACAACTCATGCCCACAGGGATCCGTCTCTGTAGGTATGACTTACAGTCAAAGCCCACCCAAGGATACACCTTTTCCCATTCCAAAACCAATCCAACCTCAGCAACAACAACCCCAACTTTAGTTGCCACAAATCCAACCTCAGTAACCGCAACCCCAGCTTCAGTTGCTACAATTCCAATTGTAGCAACAAAAACCCCAGCTTTAGTTGCCTCAAATCCAACCCCAGTTTCAGTAGCCACAATTCCAACCTCATCAACAGTAACCCCAGCTTCAGTTGCCTCAAATCCAACCCCAACAACAGAAACCCCAGCTTGATTTTCCACAATTCCAAACCCAACAATAGCAACCCCAGTCTCAAAAGCAGCAATATCAACCCCAACAATATCAACCACAGTTTCAACAACAAAAACATTCCCAATCCCAATAGAAAACACATCAAAACCCACCATGGGCTACTCATGTGCCCCCATTTCAAAATAATGTGATGGAAAATAAATATCAAGTCCCTAGGATGAGATCCTATGTTCCTACTTAAGGAACACAGAGGCGCAACCTCATACCTACTACAGCACAGAGGAACCTCATCACACATCAGCCTCAGTATCAAACAGAATTGTTGATGCAACAAATGCAAACCCTTCAAACCCAAATTATGGATATGAAAAATCAGGGGCACACTAATTCCTACACCGTAGAGGATTTATACCCATACCCCTTTGACCACTCTCTTCACATGTCTCCATTCCCAACTCACTTCTCGGTACTAAAAATTTGACAAATATAGGGGCACTAACAACCCTATTGAACATTTCTGAGAGTTTTTTGCTAGTTGCATCGAAGTCACACATGATGAGACATATCTAATGCGACTGTTCCCACAAAGCTCAGTCAGACCAGCAATGGAATGGTTCTCGCATTTACCTCATGGCATTCAGTCTTGGGGTGAAATGGCTGAAAATTTCATCGCTCACTTCCATCACAACATCGAGCGCAAGGTCAGTATCAAGGACCTTTGCGATATCAAATAGAAGGATGGAGAGTCTTTTGTGAAATTCCTACAGAGATGGAGGAATTCTTCAAACTGAATAACTTATGATGTTCCTGAACAAGACCTAATAGTCATGTTCATTGACAATCTGATTCCGGACATTGTCATTCAAAAAAAAAATTGCAGTTAGCTCCAAACTTCACACAACTCATCGAATGAGGAGTTTTTTGTGAGAAGAACTTAGTCAAACAAGGAATCCTTACAGATCCAACACAAATGAATATAAATAAAAATGCAACAGACAAAGCTAAGTGGTAGAACAAAAACAAAAATGTCACCAATGATGGTGTCAATGATGTGAAGATTGTCAACTGTGCACAACCCAAGGTGTCACTACAAGGTGCACCTATGGCCAACCAACAACCCACAGGGCCCACTCAACAAGAATACACTCAAAACCAACCTCCCCCTTTCCAAGTGGCCACTGTGTCAAATAGTCAACAACAGACTTAATGCAAACCACGGTTTCAATTCCAGCAATGAGATTTCACACCATTAGGAGAGCCGATAGAATCATCTTTGCAAAAATTGATACAATCCAACACTATCACTCTCCCAAAAATCAGGGAATTTGAACAAGATGCAAACAAACAAAGGTGGTATAATGAAAAAGACTTATGCAAATTTCATCGAGTGAAAGGACACAAAACACTTAATTCTTACTGATAGAAATACGCTATCCAAGATCTGATTAACACAGGGGTCATCGATGTAACAAATACCCAAGCCAAAGGAAAAACTGATCACACTATTTTCAGCGATACATTTCATGATCACAATAAGGGAAAAGCCTCCAAGTTTGGTAGGTCATCCAAACATGTCAGCTATACATATGCCAACAGTGATAACATTATCAATTGCCTCAATCCTTCAGATAGCCATGTGGCTACGATCACTATCAAAGACTAAGGTAACAAATGTGTTGTAACAATGCATTGCACTAGAGTTGTCTTGCAGGGAGTACCGTCCTCATCTACTATATCTGCCAATCCTAATGCAACCTTAGACCCACAGCCAAGAATAGTGGATCAACTAAAGCGCACACTTGCCTAGATCTCCATGTTTGACCTATTGTGCATATCTCCACAGCATAAACTGGCACTTGACCAAGCCCTTCATAATGCATCTGTCCCAAGGGACATAACACCTGAGAGCTTCCAAATGATGGTTAACTATATAGCTGCTAACAAACATGCCACATTCATAGACTGTGATGTGCCGCCGCATAAACCCATGCATAATGATCCTTTCCACTTACTTGTCCAGGTCCACAAAAGTGCTATCTGCAGGGTCCTTATTGATGGTAGGGCTGTGTTAAACATCTATACTCTAAATTTAATCAAGCAACTAGGCTATTCAGAATCAAGCATTGATGTCATGAGGAGGATAAATATCAGAGCTTATGATGAATAGGAAAGATCCTCTAAAGGTATTATCATTCTACCTGTCCGTATTGGTCCAGTGGTTAAGAAAACTCCCTTCCAGATCCTAGACCTTGAGTTGGGATACATGTTAATAGGGAGACCATGGATACATGAAATGCAAGCCATACCCTTAATATATCATCAATGCATCAAGTTCCCACACCAGGGAGAAGAAATCATCATAGAGGGAGATCCCAATCCTTTCCAATACTGTAATGCGGTCCAAATCAGCATTGACAACCAGGTACCCTTAAACCAAGACGCAAGCATCCCATCCTCTTCAGAATGAAATCCTAAGGATGTCACACAAAAAGTGGGAAAATATCCATTACCAACAAGGGTTGTGATGAATACAGATATGAAGAGGCTTTCACTACCATGAACATGCCCCAGAGCCCAAGAACATATGGCATGTCGCAACCAATTATAATAACAGAGACTCCAGAGCTTGTTCTATTCAGATGTCTGCCCACAAATTTTTTCAGATGGGGGGAAATTGCAAAATAAAATACATTTAAACAAGATATCAGTACATGGTTGTACCAAGATCCAAAAGAGATATTTTGACAACTTCTACCCCTGTCAAACTATGGAAATGGTTATACAATGTTACAAATATTCAGGTATGATGGTACAACTGGTCTAGGGGAAAGACAATAAGGCTTAATGGAATTTTTTCTCCCACCAATCTAGAGAAACAAAAGAGGGTTAGGCTATGGGAAACAAAGAACCATCCCTATAATCCAAGACATCCCAGTTGATCAAGAAAAAAATAACAGAGATGCACTGAGGGTAAAACTCAAAACATGTCTTAATAAGCAACATACTGGAACAATTGTTACCCGCCGAAGAGGGAATCTCTCAAACCTGGTTGAACCTCAACATAGCCATCAAAAATAACAAAGGAAGTGAGACATCTGATGAGCATTCTATAGAAACTAACTCCCACAAATATGAGTAGAGATCCCTTCACGACTCTAAACCGTCGATCCCAGATTATTCCCCTTGGTCAGCCACCACCATAAACCTGGAAGACTTATTTGACCAACTATCCATTGACAACCAACCTTGGATAGATAAACATGTCATTCTCCATTCTTCCAGTGATGTGTCCATATCATAGTCTAGGTTTGTCAGAACCCTATCCAAAGTCCCTTTCGACCAAATAAAGTCAAACCAACACGAGGGCCTATGTCTTGTACACCTAGAACTAATAGAGTGGGATCAAAAAGGACCACCTAATATGGATGTTTTTGAGAATGATGAGGTCATTGCAGACTTCATGGGACTTAGAGAGGGAATGTCATCAGGAGACCATAAAGCAGGTTTCTCTATTGACCTTGATAGATCAGTATACTTTGGGGAGGAAGCCCCTCTTTCCAGTCATTAAAAAAAATCAAAAAAGAAAAAAGAATCGTCAGTAAGTGAAATTCGAAAGGCACTTAATGACACAAAAATGATAAAAAGCTAAAACAAGATGTATATTTTAGTGAAAAACTCAATGAGGAACTCGAAGATGGAAAGAAGGAACTCCTCCCCTTAACAGAGGAGAAATCGGCATTACTAGTAGAAAAAATAGAGGAAGTCAATTTGGGAGATGACAAGAACCCAAAGAACATCTACTTTGCGAAATCACTCACCCCAAAGGAGAGGGAATAGTTCGTCAGTTTCTTTAAGGAAAGAATGATCAATTTTGCATGGTCCTACTCGGATATGCTAGGATTAGATCCAGAGCTTGTACTACACCATCTCCCATTGCTACCCATCGCCAAACTTGTCAAGCAGAAGCTAAGAAAGATGCATCCCCATGTAGCATTGTTAGTCAAGGTAGAATTGAAAAATCTCCTGGATGGAAAGTTCATAAGACCAATACCATACGTAGACTAGATATATAACTTGGTACTAGTTACAAAGCATAGTGGTCAGATATAGATTTGCACAGACTTCAGAGATCTCAACATAGCTTTTCCCAAGGATGACTTTCCTTTACCTAACATTGATATGCTAGTAGATCTAACCGCTGGACATCAAATGCTATCACTCATGGATGGATTTTCAGGGTATAATTAGATAAATATCGCACCAAAGGACCAACACAAGACAACTTTCACATGTCCTTGGGGCACATATAGTTGGAATGTCATGTTGTTTGGTCTAAACAATGCTGGAGCAACATATCAAAGGGCCATGGTGACTATCTTTCATGATCTCATCCACAAAAAAATGGAAGACTATGTGGATGACATACTAGCCAATTCAATGCTTCACAAGGATCATCTACAAGTATTGGGTCCAATCTTTGACTGAATGCAGGAATACAAAGTCTGTTTAAACCCAAAGAAATGTGCATTCGGGGTCACAGCAGGAAAGCTACTGGGGTTCATAGTGTCACATAGAGGCATCATAGTAGACCTAGAGAAAGTCAAATCTATATTGGATATGCCACCACCGTCAAACCTAAAGAAACTAAGGGGTTTATAAGGAAGGATCCAATAAAATCGGTGCTTCATAGCTCAGCTAGTAGACAAGTGCCACCCATTCCAACATCTACTACACAAAGACATCAAATTCATATGGACAGAGTAATGCAACCAAGCATTCCAAATATTCAAAGACTACCTCCTCAAGTCTCCTATATTGGTGCCACCAGTCCAAGGTAGACCATTTCTTCTATATATCTCTACAACAGAATTAGCATTAGGTGTACTCTTGGCGCAACATGATGACACAGGTAAAGAAAGGGTCATCTACTATCTAAGTAGAACATTGGTAGGATATGAGCTCAACTATATGCCAATTGAAAAATCATGCCTTGCAGTTGTCTTCACTTCCCAGAAGCTGAGACATTATATGTTGAGTCACCAAACAAAGTTGATCGCACATATTGATCCTTTAAAGTACCTCCTAAGAAAAGCAGCGCTCACCGGATGACTTGAAAAGTGGGTAATGATCTTAAGTGATTTTGACATTGAGTACGCAGATAGAAAGGCCATCAAAGGGAAAGTGATTGCGGACCAACTAGCAGAGGCACCTATTCAGGATCATCAGCCTATCATTTTTTACTTTCTCGATGAATCTATTATGACACTACAACCAGCAATTGAGGTATGGAAACTACACTTTGATGGATCATGCATGAACCATGGTGTAGGGGCAGGCATAGTGCTCATCACTCCAAATAATGATACAATATCAAAATATTTTAGACTCAACTTCCCCTGCACAAACAACATAGTAGAATATGAAGCACTGGTCATCGGTTTAAAGATAGCAATTCAATGGAGAATAAAGAACATTAACGTCTATGGAGATTCACAATTGGTCATTAGCCATGTCAACAATGATTATATGACAAAATATGAGAAGCTAATACCATACAGAGCATAGATGGAAATATTGCGCACTAAGTTCCACTACATCTTCTTTGAGCAAGTACCACGAGCTCAAAACAAAGCTACAGATGCAATGGCTACTATAGCATCACTGATGGATATGCCAGGCAATGAAACATAATTCCAGTTTCTAGTAGAACAACTCTTGGTGCCATCCCATGAAGAATCCATCACAGAATAAACATGCGTCCTTGTTGGTCCTGAAACCTCATGGTACCAAGATGTATACAACTACCTCCAAAATAGTGTCTTACCTCCCAACTTGTCTAGAAACTAGAGAAATTCCCTGCTCTGCCAAGCCTCTAGGTATACCATCCTCTCAACTACTTTATATAGATGAATTCTAGACAGAATGCTACTATGATGTCTCACTTCCACAGAATCCCAGAGAGCTCTGTACAAGGTACATGAAGGAATTTGTGGAACCCATGGAGGTGGCAACAACTTAGCTAAGAAGATCATCTGCATGGGATACTATTGGCCTGCAATAGAGATAGATGCACACAAACATGTACAAAGGTGTAGGCAATGTCAGATTCATGGAGACCTCATCCATGCACCAGCCCAAGAACTAAATCCTATCACATCACCAATGCCATTTTTTATGTGGGGATTTGACCTAATGGACAAAATTACACCTTCTTCAGCAAATTGACAAAAAAACATCATAGCGGCAACAGAGTACTTCACTAAGTGGGTAGAAGAAATTTTCCTCACTTACATTACCAGAAAGAAGTTATTAATGTTCATACTTAACCACATCATCTGTCAATACAGGATCCCTCAAACCATCCTGATAGATCATGATACACCTTTCCAAAACAAAGATTTTGAAGAGCTATGTGAATAGATCCATATCAAACAAGGGCTCTCTTCATTTTATTATCCTCAAGGGAATGAACAAGCCAAAGCTACAAACAAAACAATTTTGAATATCTTGAAGAAAACAGTGAATGAATCAGGACGAGACTGGCATTTACAGCTTAGTCCCACACTATGGACATACAGAACTAGTGTGAGAACACCTATAGGAGCCACTCCTTTCTCCCTAGTCTATTGATCAGAGGCAGTACTACCCCTCAAAGTGTAAATCTCATCGCTAAGGATATCATTGAAGAACCTGATTACAGATGAAGACTACAAAGTAGAAAGGCTTAGTGAACTGGAGCTACTAAATGAAAGAAAACAACATGCATTCAATCACTTACAAGGATATCAAAATTGCCTTAGAAGGAACTATCATAAGAAGGTGAGGTCATGAACATTTGATGTAGGAGACCTTGTCCTCATGGAAAATCAAAAGAACCAAGCAGAAAGAGTGAAACCAGGAAAGTTTGAGCCTAACTGGCTAGGACCATTTGTCATTTTTAACTCTACCCATAGTGGGGAATACCAACTAGAAACACTAGAAGGAGATCAGCTCCCTGGATACATCAATAGAATTCACCTCAAGAGGTTCTATGCTTGAGGTCTCTAAGGTTAAGGTACCTATCTACATATTCTGAAAATACCAAAAAATCAAAACCTGGAAAATAGGCGCTATTGAGTAGGTACCTTGGTGAAAACCTGGAAAATAGGCACCAAGTGTTGAAATCCAACTTCACCATCAATGAACTCCAAGATCAAAATCTTGAGCACACTTCAAATGCAAGATTGACTACCCAAGCTATATCTAGAAGCACAAACCCCTCTGAGCACCAAACACTTATCCATGGTTAGTACTGGTCCACTAGACTAGGGGGCGATTCTAAATATCCTTAAAAATCCCTAAAAATCAAAAAACACATAAAAATCCTAAAAAGATCAAAATGTTCTGAGAAAATCAATCTTTATTAAAAATAATCAAAAAATTGCAAAAATCCCAAGCAATAAAGTGAACTTGGTTATCAAGAGTGAAAGAGGGCGATCACGCCCAGTCAATCAATGTCACAGTCATGAGCTTTGTGAATCAGCATTAGGTCCCTATGACACATCTCTATCAATCTATCAAATCTATCAACAAGCAACTGGAAACCAATCCAATCTATCAATTGTCACAATCATGAGCTTGGCAAACTAGCATTGGGCCTATCTGACATAGCTTGATTAGCAGCCAAAATGATCACAATCAATCAATCAATAATATCAATCATCTTACATAGTGATGGATACGCTCAAACCAGATAGGTTTGTCTTATATGAGTCATCTATTACTGAAACTAGACACACTCAATCAATCAAGCCAATCAAGCCTATCAAAAGAGTCGAGCCAATCAAGAGAATCCAACTATATCAAGGAACCATCCAAAAATGTTGAATAGGTCAGTTAGTCAGTTAGATGTTAGTCTATATTTTGCGTTTATGTTCTTACGCTACTCCAGGATCCACCATGTGAGGAGAGTAGCTATGATAGATCATGACTTATTTTCTTTGATTGTTTTTTGTTGAATGTTCACTTCAATTTTAGGGCCATGATGATTTAGGATAAATGCAGTAGGCACTATCACTTATTTGGCAGCCGCACAGTTCCACAATCTGAGCCTAACCCTGGGAAAGAATTGGACATTCCTTATCTTTTATTTGCTTGTTTAGTTTATAGAATCAAGAGCTCACGGTGTCATTTAGATGGAATTTGAGTGCATTGGATTTTTATCTTGGTTTCTATGGTCTTTTCTTTTTTGCACTCAAGAGCTCACAATTCTATCCAGATGGACTCTGGGTTCATATGAGTTCTATCTTTTTTACTATAGTCTTTTCTTTACGGAATCAAGAGCTCGCGGTGTTATCCAGATGGACTCTGGGTGCATAGGAGTTCTATCTTAGTTTCCTTTTTTCAGTTTATTCAGAGGACAAAGTGGTATCTAGATGGTCAATATCTGGGTGCTTTTGGCTCTCTTTCTTTTCAAACAGGGAACAAAGCTAAACCCAGATGGTCAATATTTGGGTGCACTAAGTTCTCTTTTCTATTCAATCTCTCTACTCCTTTCGGGTTATCAAGATTTCATGGCGGTATCCAGATGGTATGTGATCTAGATGCATTAGACGCTCTTCAGAATTTCAAAAATAAAAAAAAGATGCAACGATGACAAATATTGGAAACAGGGGCAGCGATTGGGACACATCCTTTCTATCAATTCATATCTATCAAAAAAGAAAAAATCATTTTTTATCATTCCATATATATTAGATCAATCCCAGAGAACATCTATCCCAACTAACTTCCTTCAAATTAACACATGCATTACTCAGATATTTTGTGCAAAATAGATTGCATCCATTCCATTTAAGTGCATCAAAAAATTGAAAAAAACATAGTAGTTGCATACATGGTAAATCATAAATCACATGCATCCAGAAGCATCTCATATAAACATGCATTTCATTTCCACCATCGTGCATAAACATGTCAGTATCATAGGAAATGTAAATCATCCATCTACGAGTCTACATAATAGAATCATGTTGCATATACATTTTCATCACTTAAAACCAAATCATGTAGAATCATACATATTGCAATAAAACCAATGCACATCATATCAAAAACACTAGTTGCATCTCATATAAATCAAAATATTTGAGTACAATGAATGGTCATAAGTCTGAAAAAAGGAAGGTAATAAACATGTATATCAATAAATATCAGTGTGTCGGGGTACAAAAATGGATACTACTCAGAGTATATCAATGAACATCACTACAAAAATGGTACATGATACAAAAGTGGAAAGGTACAAAAATTAGTAGGTGCTACCCCCACCCTCGCCGCTAGGTGGACGAGGGGTGGCATATTAGTAGCCAGTCTCTGTGATGAACCAGGAGCTCCAACACCACTACTTTGTGATCTATGAGCCCTACTAGATCTATGAGAGGCTGTATAACTAGGTACTCTCTTCTCAGCAGGAACTGCACCCTCATAGTGGCACCTCCAATACTTAATCTCCCTCTGGGCATTACTCCTAGATCTATAATATCTGTCCAATATATCCTGGTGGGAAGCATCCTGTATACTGTCAATAAAATAATGGACCTCAGCTTGAGCCTGTCTCTCTCTAGTCTCAGCTGCTGCAACTCTAGCCTCCAATGTAGTTGTCTTGGCCTCATCTGTTGTCACTCTAGCCTCCAAAGCGGTGGCACGTGCGTCAGATGAAGCAAGTATGGCCTATAAATCTGAAATCTGTTGTGTTAGTCTCTCTAGATTGGAAGGATCTACATCCATCCCTCCTATGGAAACATCCATATCCCCCTCCTCAGCTCTGTCACCCAAACCCTCATCTCCCCGCCCCCTCAGCACCCAAGAGTCATCCTCACTCTCCTAAATCTCCCCAGTACTGCTGCATGTACTGCCACTGCCAGTAGAAGAGCTCGTACCTACATTCTGAGCATCTAAGACCTCAACACCTATATCACCTATCTCAATATCTACATCCTCTACAACCACCCTCTCCTCCACCCTTAGAGCCAAAATAGCACCAGTACTCTGACGTACTCTCTGCACTAACTGAGGTGCCTCCTCCTACATCGCCTCCTCATCCTCCAAACCAACAATCAACCCAACCCACTGAAAACTTGTCCGACCACCACTCTGCCCACCCCTCATCTAAACTCCACCACCAGCACCCCTAAGACCAGGAACATCTTCCCCATCATCTCCCCTCCCCTATCCCTCATCCCTACCTCTGTCTCGGCCACCATCTCTACCTCTGTCTCAGCCACCATCTCTCCCTCCATCTCGACCACCCCTGCCTCGTCATACCCAATGACACCTCCTCATGATGGTCCTGGAAATAGGATGAGAGACATCTGTCAGCAGAACTAGCTGGGTCTGTGCCCAACAAGCATCATACTACAAAGTGGTGCCTGCAAAATATCAAATTGACATATCAGTACCACTTCAGAGGGACAAACAAGTATCATAAAGAAAATATACTAAGAAAGCATTAAAGGAATTACACAAAATATCATCGCACAATCATACATGCATCTACAGTGGTAGATCGCCATGTCCAAGCAACAGGAAGTAGACCAAAAAACTTATTATGTGTAGTATCTAGTGAAATGATGCGACCCCAGACCACAGTGTCCCTCGACCTACGAGAAAAATAGGCATATTTGTTGGACACATATTGTAGCTCCTCGGACTGTCGCAACACCCTGTCAATGTTGTAGAAATTGATCATATGAACATGGTCAGTGACATGACCAATCAGGTATCTTCACTAGTGGAAAAAGAGCAGATGGATATCCTCTCCATCACACACAGGGCACTCTCTATATGGTCTCCAGATGAAATAGGGCATCATTTCTAACTGATGACACCAATAAAAAAAATGACCCATGTGGGTCTAAACAATGGATCCATCATACATAAAACTATATGGCCTATTTGCAGGTAGATCACGTGTACCGACGGGACAACATACAACAATGTGCTCACACGCCCATATCTATAGGAGGGTAGCACCATAGCTGAGCAAATTACAATTAAGGTAAGCCGCGTAAAACATATGAAAGTGCATATGGGCCAGCACACATGGCCCCCATGCATAAACATTATGATCTCGAACCATACTCTGCAAAATAGAACCAAAGCCGATAGAAAATCTGCACTGGCGTCGATCAGGGTATAAGATGCCACATATCAAAGTACCTAGTAAAGTGGACAACCTATCAAGCCCCAAACCAAATCAAGACCATGGAATATCATAAGCACTGGATAAACCAAGCTGAGCTAGGGGAAATCTAGACAGCTTAGTCAAAGCAATAATACCAGGTCGGGTAGCATACTCCACAAGTGCACCCTAGATTGGAAGCTGCAGGATGCAGTACACATCCTCCAAAGTAATAGTACACTCTCTTGTGGGTAACCAAAAATTTCATGTCTTGGAATTTCATCGCTCTACAAGATCCAAGATTAGACCCCTGTTGGTCATGATCTCTGGCATGTAACAGATCTATTATAAACCTAAGGCTCTCAGAACTAACCTCTCATCCTCTGATTGTTGGAATATGTATACAAGACCCGCTGGTCTAGAATCCCAACAACGCAGAATCCTCCTGGTGAACTATACACAGAAAAAATTTAGAAATATATCAGTATCAGACATAGATGGAAGAGACAGACACCATAATAAGCAGACATGAGGCAAGGAAATCAGGTAAACAGTTACAATTTTGTAATTGTGGTAATAAAACCTACATATGTGGTACTCTTATGCAATTGTGACGCACAACAGTCAATTGTGGCAATTAAATTGCAATTGTGACATACAAACATGGAAAATGTGGACCTCTTATCATTTGCGAAACTAAACTAACAATTACGGCATTCAAACCACAATTACGGCAAAACTGCACACGATTGCGGCACATTATGCAAAATATCATAAAACGACAATTTTTAAAAAGAAAGAAATAAATGCATTATGACACACAAAGATATAAAACTCATTGGACATCCTATGCCAGCTAGCCTTTGATATGTCTGGACTCGGTCGAATATATATCTCACTCTAGGAAGGCTTGCCATTGCACGAAAACAGGAGAAAAAAGCAAAGAAAACTAAGAACCAACTTTCTGATGTGGTCAGGTTTGAAAAAGACGACAGAATCCCGAAAAGCAAAGTAGACTATGGGGCTAATATAGAAGACTAGCTGAATGAGGAGATGATGTTAATGAAGAACCAATTAACTGAGATGTAGGAGGTAATGGAGCCCTTTAAAGCCAAGGTTGAGGAAATGGAGAATAAGTTGATGATTAAGGTTAAAGACAACAACAAAGAAGAGGAATTTTCAACTAGAGTGAATGAGATGGTGGAAGAAAAGCTAAAAGAGATGAAAGAAAAAATTAGCCACAATGGGCACATGATACAGATTATCCTCAAGCACAGTAATGAAGGACTGGAAGTATCGATTTAGAGCCTGAAAGCATTATACGCTTATCTGGAAAGAATCCTACTAGAAAACACCACAATCACAATTGAAGAAAAGGCTGGAAGCTAGGGCCCTGGTTCTAGAACCCGTAGCGGAGTTAAACGAAAAGTCCCTAAGATCATGAAAGAGATGCTGGAGCTGAAGGAGTCCATTGAAAAAATGGAAGAAATGCAGAAGGAGGCTGAGGTAGCCTACCAGAAAATGATGTAATGTTCCTTCTGCAGGCCTGGACATTTTGCTGGAAATTGATCGAGCAGTTGTGCTACAGGTTGTGCTAGAAGTTGTGCTGGTATATGTGCCTATCTTTGGCAGTTTTTGTTTTCTCTTGTTTTAGGTCTTTCATTTCTTGTTGGGTCCTACCTTTTGTTCGATGCAGGCATTCTCTATTTGTAAGAGCCTTTGATGTCTATCTTTAGTATCTTTTTGTAAAAGGTTTCGGGGTCCTTTCAAAACCTGTTTTTACCTTAATCAAAAACTCACCAAGAATTCAAGAGCTCCAAGAAGGAAATGTGACAAATGACTGGCTCTCTTGGCTACTTATAGGGATTTCCAGAAACCCTAATTTCTCTAAGAAGTCAGAATTTTCTTCCCGAACCCTAAAAACTTTGACAGTCAATATTAGAGGCAATATAAAGTATTTTTCAAATCAGTCAGCTACCTAGATTCAGAAATTACGGTTTCAACAAATTAACGCTCATGCCGTGACTTTTCACTCAAATTTGTTGAGGGGGCATAAATACACCTACTATCACCAGGGCAAGCTGGGGTAAGATCAAAATCAAAGAATCTTTGACACACTACGACAAGTCACATCGCATCAAAGAGGGGCAAATGTAGACACCCAAAAATGGACAGGCTTGCGAATTGACTTTAAAAACACTAATTTTCATCTATTAATTAATGGTATTTTAATCATTAATTAATCATCTATTTTCCTCTAAATTCATTCCCCAAATCATCTAATCAAATTCCCAAAATTAATTAAATAATTAATTTTATTTAATTAAATAACCTTAATTGATTAATTACCATTAATTAATTAATTAAATTCAATTTTCTATAGTTTAAATTCAAATATTTAAACTTACTAATTAAATTCTTCCAATTAAATTAATTTAATTTCATCAAATAAAGCAATTCTAAAATTAAAAAAGAATTCAATTATCTCACATGTTGAAAATATAAATTAAATAAATGAATTAAATATTCATTTATCTTCAAAGAGATAACTCCAATCAGATCACATGGGTTACTCCACCCATCTCTCCAGTTCACATGAGTAACTCCACCCACCTCTTCAGTTCAAAAAGGTAACTCACAATTAGCTCTTTAGTCAACCAAACTCAATCTCCTCTTTACCAATTGAAGAGGTGGAGTTTATTGATGGCTTCTCCAATTCCCTTTGATCTCAACCGTTCATCTCCCTATCTCTGGGATTGATCTCAACCATTCATTTCATCCTTAATTCCTATATAATAAACCCTTCATAACCATTTGAAGTATGCATGATTTCAAGCTCAAATGTGCCATTACTATGTCAGTTTGGTTCTAGCATTCAAGCCATCTTGCGATCACACACACATTTCAAGTATCAAATTCTTGACGCTTCTCAAGTCATAGACCCTGCCCACACCAATACTGAGCATCAAAAACAATATTTCGGAAGGAGTAGAGAGAGACAATAGAAGCTTCAAGCACTTTGGGGTTTGCATTCATTTGTTTTCTTTTGATTGCTTGTACATTTTATTGGTTACATTTCAAGTTATTCATTTTAGTAGTTCTTGCATACTTGATTTCTATCATTGTAAAAATGTTGCTACTAACCCTTGCCTTTGGAAAGCTTGGGAATCATGAATCATGAAGAAGGGAGGCGTACATAAAGTTTTGATGTTGACGTCAGAAAGTTTGAGAATTTTGCACTTTATCGAATGAAATGTCTGATGAGATCAGTCTCGCGCTTGATTGAACTAAACTGATAGAATTGACTTTGAACTTGATCGAACAAAGGTCAATAAGAAAAGATCTTAAAGATACCAATTCTGAACTTGGTTTTTGTTCAAGAATTGATAATACCGACTTCAAACTTGATCGAATGAATGTCAGTACAAAGCTGCAAGGAGCTTAATAAGAATCTGAGGAAAAGTAGACATAACATATCTAGCTTGTGAGAATCGAAGCCTTCAGTCCAACAGTCCTGACTTAGTCAAGGAACTATCATGCTTTTAGTTTTTTTGATGGCGAAGTCATTTTAATGTTGTTTTGAGAAAGAATTTGATTGATTTAAGTGTGATCATGCCCCCTCAGGAATGGAATCGAAGGAAAAAGAATAAATCCCTCTATAGAATGATGTATCACTTGAATTGATCGATTGAATCAAGAAAGAATCAATTTAGAGGAAGTGGAGAAACGAAGGTGTATTAAGAGAAAACACAATTTTACCAAGTTAATCATGTTAAAATGTGAGTTTTGAGTTTGATAAAATGATGTCGGACCAAGATTTTGATGAATAATGTGCAATTTGATGATATAAAACCTGGAAAAATGATTGTGTAAAGCCTGCAAACCATTTTCGGAACATATGGAGCAATTCTATATTTTTGGTAACTGTCGTAAAATATTTACTTTGCTGTGTAGAACATCGTCCGTGCATTCCATTTCATTCTCGATTGATCAGAAAGAGAACAAAATGAGTTTCAATTGTCTAGGAGTAGTTCTAGGGCTCCTAAATAGCTCATGGGTTCTCTTTCTTTAATAGATTCTTAGATTGATGCACATGTGATTATGATCTTGGTCCCTTGATGAGGTATATTTAGATATGTGATGATGACATCATTTATGCTCTTTGATTTATTACAGATATACAAATGTGTTTCAAATGATGCTAAGTGAATATGCAAATGAATGTTTTTGAGATTTTATTTATGCAAATAAATATATGGATGTACTTAGAATGTAGAAATAAATGCAATGCTTGAATTCTTTGTTTTTGTCTTTTCTCTTTCTCATTTATGAATGCAAAATGTATGTTATGGATATGCAACGACATTAATATCAGTAATATTGATGTATGTATTTGAATTGGATTTTGGGATGAATGAAGAAATCATTTTAAGCTCAAGTCCTTTTATGTTGTTCTTTCAAATGAATCTACATGAAGACTCTGGGACCGTCACTAATTTGTACACATTGTAGTATTTTGTCATCATTGGGCATTTTTTTAATGGACATCACCTAATAGTAAAACTGTCACAAATACCCACTAGTATCATGAAAGTATGAATAGTATATGTATTGGATGCAATGTCATAAATAAACTTAGGCCTCAAGACATAGAAGCTAGGACGACAAGTTAGTTATCTCCTTTTACTATTAAGAATCGGGTTCTGTTCAAGTGTAATGTAAGAAATGTGACCTATAATGACCTTGAAAATTCATATCCTTGGGTACATCATGTAGCGTACACCTTAGTGAGAATCTGATTTATAAAATAGACAAGGAAATTGTTTCAACCTCACCGTAGTTTACACATAACAAGGATCGAGATATATGCGGTTATCCACTCATATTGGTAGCCCTTACCATAAACATCCAAGTTAGGTGAAATTTATAGGATTATTTGGAACAATCACCATACATAGAAAACCAAGAAAATTGTATGCCCCCTGTCTTTGTGACTCTTTTTCTTTGAACAGACATCATCGAGTAACTTGGAAGACATAACAATCACCAATTGAGAATCAATCAAAGAAAATTCATAACCGTTTAGATGCCCCTAGTATGAAACATCATGGGAACATGAAATAGTCATAATCAAACCATGATCACACTATGTGTTTAAGTAGTATTAAGAAATATTGTAGATTCATTTGTCAAGCGCAATAGAGATTCATCAATCAGAATTTGGAATTAAGCAATATGTTTTCATGTCTGAGTATATGAGATTAACTTTGTCAGCAATTGCAATCCAATGTAGTGTTTAGAAACACTGGTTGATTAAAGTGTTGAGAAACACTATTTCATTTTTTATTAAAGTGTTTAAAAAATACTAGGTCGTTTAAAGTGTTTGATTAAAGTGTTTCCTTTTTAAGCTTATCCTAGATAGCTTTTATTCTACATAGTTCTGCATAGTTTGTAAGTGCCTCTAGACCCATTGTCCTTGGATCACAAGCTGGTATCTCAATAATATCTTCCAATGTAACTGGATTCTTCTTCTTCTTCTTCTTCTTCTTCTTCTTCTTGGAAAGTGTTGTGGAGGGACCTGTATGTAGTACAATAGCGAGTTCCTTTTCTTGGTCTGATGTGCTTGGTGAAGGCTTTGGTGTATGTGTACATGTATCCTGTTGCTTAGTATCTAGCTGTTGGTTGGGAGTGGACATCTCCACATCAACCTTAGCCTTATCTGAAGCATATCCTTTAGTATCCTTAGGAGTGGTATTATCTTTCACTAATACATTTGGTACCAAATTGCAACGGCAGTGCCATTGCATTTTTTCCGTCACAACCTTGTCGTTGTTGCAATTGCGACGGTCTATCTTCGCAATTGCGACAATGACAAGGTTGTGACAGAAAAACTACAACGGTACTGCCGTTGAAATTCGGTACCAAATGTATTAGTGTTTCTTCTCTTCTTCACCTTTGTCTTTTTGTTCTCCTCCTATTTCTTTTTGTGCTTTATTGGTTTCTTTTTTCTCTCCATCTTTATTATGCTCATCGGATGTGTCTTTTGGTTCCTCTGCACCCTTATCTTCGGGTATGCTTGCATCCTTGGAAGGTGATTTCTCCTTCTCCGATATCATATTGATAGCTTGTATCAGTAGTGGTATTTGTCTCGGTGTATCTACTTGAGCAGTATCTGTTGTTGTGTCATGTTCCTTAGTTTGGTTTGGGGCAACAGTGACATCTTCATCTTTCTTTACCTCATCTCCAGGATCTTCTCCGGTAATGTCAATGATAGTATTATCGGGGAATGTTTCATTTGTAGTGTCCATATCCTTGTTAGCTACTGTGTTCAATGATTCTTCATTAAAATCATCACCATCAGTTATAATAATGTTCTCTAGGCTCGGTTTAGCCTGATCTTGTTCATTGTGTGGCTTGTTGGTGAGTTCCAATACATGCTCAGGGCTTGTGTCCTTTTTGGGTACCTCGAGTATTTTTCTCCATTCATCCTCACTTTTTCTATCAAGCTCAATTAGATTTCCCTGTAGCACTGTGTAGGCTCTTAATTTTGGTCAGAACCTTTTGGAATTTTGATTCATCATTTCTTCAATCTCTTCCATCTTAGATTTAGGTGGCATAATAGAAACTAGGACTCTTTCCCTTATCTATTTCTCAAAATGTCATGCAAATGTCCACCTTGCTGAAATTCTGTCTAAAATTTCTTTAGGTATTTTACCTTCAAACTATATTGGTACATATTTAAATATATATATATTGTTGTGATGATTTCCTCTTCTAACTTATTATGATCCTCAGGATCCAATGTTAGCCATTTCCTAATCTTAGGGTTTGGTATTGAACCTGACTTGATGGTAGTTGTACATACCTCATACATTATGGTAGGAAGCTTATTCTTAAGAGGTTGTTCATCCTGTTCAGTTTCCTCTATGTCTTCCTTAGTTCTGATGAGTCTTCTTCTTTTTGTTGGTGCTTGTTTCCCATTTTGAGGCTTTCTCTTGTAAGTCCTCACTTGTCCTTTCTTGACCGATGATGTAGTTGCAACTTTTGTTGTCTGACTTCTAGTCCTCGATGCAGCAGTGGTCCTTGGTTTCTTTGCCGGTGGTGGTGGTGGTGCATTGGACTCTGTAGATTTTGAGTCACTCAATTTTTCTTCTTCATCGATGGGTGACTATCCCTTGGTTTCATCCTTTTTCTTAGACTCTTCATCATTTACCAATAACTTCTTCTTTAGTGTCTTAACCATTTTCTCTTTCTTTCTGTCAATTTTCTTCACAATTAATCATGTTTTTATTCTTTCCTTGGCTTCCTCATAGGTTCCAAACCTAGGTTGTGACTTTTCCACTGGTTCATTTATCAATTCTTCAATAGCATTGGTGGCTTGATCTATGTTGACTTCATAGTGAAGTGGTGGTAACCACGCTATCCTTAGTACAACTGGTTTGATAAAGGTGTTGTCAGTGTCCACCATAAAACAAATGTCATTCTTATACTTTTCTACAAGTTGTTCTGGTCTCCTCATTATTTTCTACATTCTTTCCTTAAATCCAGTGAAGTAGTCATCCATAACTGATAGTAAGTTGTCATGTAGTGACTTGATGAATTCACTAATTTGTATGGTCATTGGTTGGGAAGTGTCCCAGTTGACATTTCCTATAGATGGAAATAAGTTCTAGAAATAGAAAAATGTACATATTAAAAGTGATCCAAACTTACATGAATTTAACTTAGTAGACCTGATTGTCCCCATGTTCTCATCTCACTACTTCAGTAGAAGTTCGGATAGATCTAACTGTAGACCCTTCTTAACAATCTTGTAAGCAGTGTCAACTGCTCCACATGCTATGTTGTTTAGCATTCTGGATTGGTATATCTTGTAACCTAGTACACATGTACCAAACTTGAGTTCTAGATCGGTGATGGTGTTAACCTTCAATCCTTTTCTATCCCATACTGTACCTATCATTTTCTCAATCTCAGGATGAGAAGGGTGTTTGATAGCCTTGGCCTTGTCGGTTATAAGATAACAAGTAACAACATGTATCACATCTCAGGTGATCAATTTTGGCTCATCTAGCCACATCTTTTGGTTGTGCACTCTACTCAGCACTACCCAAGTCCATTCCATCTTAAACTCCCTCAGTAAAATTAGGGCACATGTTAGCCCTTTGACCTCTATGTGTTTGTGTTCATCCTTGATGGTTTCATCTGTACAAAGCTTCTTGTAAGCTTGATCAACTTCAAGAACTCCTATCTCAGTGATCTTGTAATGTATGTAGGAAGCGACATCTTCAATTAATAAAGCCCTAGGTGGAATTCTGGAGAACGCTCCAGCATCGTTGGGTTGGGAAACAACTTCTGGAAAGATTTTATACTTAGGTTCTTCACAAGTGGAGTTCTTAATCATATTAACCTTCTTTTCTTTATCATTCTTGATCTTGGTTGCACGGGAAGTGGTTGCCATCATTTTCATGAATTTAGGGCTTTTCCCATAAAATAAAATAGTGAGCTCGGTGATTATTGTTACTTACTTTTACCTTTTGTAGTTGTTGTTGTTCAAAATCTGAATACTGTGAATCTTCTTGGAGCGCTCTACAATCTAGTCACTCTATTTTTTCTCTTCTCTACTCTGCTTCTTCACTCTAAATCATTGGTGAATAATGAGCTCTTCCATTGCCCTATTTACAGATGGTGTCCTAAGTAGCGCAATTAATGCTCTACCCACTTATCGGGTGTCGAGGACAAAGTTGCTCAGGTTACATGTCAACTTTGTTTTTGGTGACAACATGATGCTTAGGGCAAGTGTCAACTCATTCAAATTTTCACATGTTTACCGATGGATCTTGGTATCTGGCGAAGACAACAATGATTTTTACTTAATTACCGACAAGTCTTGGGTTACGTTGATTAATTTGGTTTTCACATATACACTGATGATTCTCGGTATGCTTTAACAACTTATATTTTGTATGTTTTTATGCTTTTTGGTATGCATTAACCAACAAGATTGAATTCTCAGAATCATAACAAGTAATACCATAGTCCATCTTTAATCATGCTAGTTTGGCATTTTAACTATGTATGATGGAACTAATGTAAAGTATAACTTAGTATAGTGTAGTTCCATACTTACTTGTTCATCTTAGGTGGGGGTGGTGATGTCACCAGATCCATTGGATAAGGTGTCACAAATTGCATTGCTTGGTCCAGCATCATCAGTTTTTGTAGCTTTCCTCCACATTTTGTTTCTCATCTTCCTGATGTCTTCAATGGTATTTCCATTGGGAAAAGTGCTAGTCTCTGTCACTCAGTCTCTATAGTCCTTTCTTAGATGACCAACTTTATGATAGTGTAAGCATGCCATTCTAGGGTTAGTCTAGCTCCTAGACTCTCTCATCCATTTTCTCATGCAGTTTGCAGCTATGTGTCCAAATATACCACATGCTGTGTAGTTTTCCCATGTATTGTAATCCCAAACATATGACTTACCGACTCTTTTTGGTTGATAAGTAGTTTCATTTTCTTTAGGATTCCATGCTTGCCTTTTCTTCTTCATGGATTCAAGAGATGTTTGCCCATGCATTTTTCAAGTAGGACAGTATTTGTCAATGTAGGTTTCCTTCTTTGGTTCTTTCACCTCAAATTTACATTCATATGCTTTATGTCCTTTCTTGTTACATTTATAATAGTTTCCTATGAATGAAGGTGTGGATTTAGGAATACCTTTTATTTTGCTTTTGCAAACATTTGATGTGTGGCCTAGTTTTCCACAATGATTGCATGACTTCCTTCTTGGTCTTGGATTTGTGTAGACATTCTTTGGATTAGCTTGGTATGGTGATTCTCCATTCTTGGTATACCCTAGCCCAGTATTGTTGTTGACTCTTCTTTTTCCAACCATAAAATCATCCATCCTTTTTGTGTTTTATTCAGCTCTCTTAATCATGTCATTGTGTTGTTTCTGAATTCTCACTTCATGCTTCAGTTTTTCATTTTCTTCTCTTAGCTCACCAATAGCTTCTATCCTTTCAATGAGTTATATGTTCATTTGGTTTTCCTCCTGACTCATTAGAATAATCTGATTGGTGATCTCATGATGATGTTCAGTAAGTCTTTGTATTTCTGACTCTTTCTCTTGTAGCTTTTCAGTGATCTTCCTCCTGTCATCAATATCTTGTGTTCTTTCTTGCTCAGCTTGTCTAGCATTATTCATAACATCAATCATTCTTACCATTTATGTCTCTTGACTAATTTTCATCGATTTCACTTGTCCAGCCAGATATTGATTGATTTCATTCAGACTTGTGATGCTTTCTTCAGATGTGTCTAATTCTTTGATAGATGTAGATTGTGATGATTCAAAGAGATCAAGTATGTCCTCTTCATGATAGTTTGTTTCATTATAGTGAGATGCCATGACCTTTATTTCATCCAACAACTGTCTCATCTTGACTCTATCTTCTTTATATTTCTCATAGAAGATCTGTATCTCTAACTTCTTATTCTCAATACTCTTGTCTAGCTTGTACCTTTACATTGTATGATCTTTTCTCTTAAGTCTTTAAACTTTTCCCAATAAGAGATCTAGCTTCGGTACCAATTTTTGGAAATAATGGAATGGTGTATACTGAGAGGGGAGGGGTGAATTAGTACCCTCAAAAATTTTATCATTAACCTTAATCCTTTATGTAATCAATTTTATTACCAACCATATATGTTGTTCTATCTTTGCATATGTTATATCAAATCATAAACTTAATAAGCATGTAAAAATTCATAGAAATATTTATGAAATGTATAGACACATGACACAAGATTTGGTAACGCTGAAAACCCTTGTAAGAAGGTAAAAACTGTGGTGGGGCTGAAGCCCACAAAGCTTTACTATCTGCAGAATGGAAGGGGTCAGTTAAGGCTTACAATTTTGATCACTTCTGATGATCTACCCTGTTAGGAGTATCATGTAGAGACTGGTTAAGGTCTACTCTATTAAGAGCTTTAGCAACACTATTTAGTGTGCACTCAATTAAGAGATTTACAAAGGATTGTTAAATACACCTTTCTCAAGGATTTATTCTATTTGCTACACTTGTTAGAATGTAGTAAAAAATATACATTGACCTGAGTATATGCAATCTACAATTGCTAATTAAATATCCAATAAAGATTACATGTATATTTATCACCTATTGTGATTGATCAATACCTTTGTCCTGCTCGGTAGCCTTGAATCTAGTTCTTGATAACCTGTTTCATCTTCTTTTTTACTTCAGCATAAAACTCTCAGTCTGATCCATAGATGTGCTTCTTGGCTACAATCGTTATCACACACATGTGTCCTGATAGATTACATATCTATTTATACAATGAATTGACCTAAAATTAGTTTCACATATTACAATGATAACTCTCTGATCAAAGGTTTACAACTTGACCTTGATCTCCTAGTTTGCATGTTTCTAATCAGTTAGAATGATTAAAACAATTATAATTACATTGCGTGTCCCTCAAGAAATGGATTTAAAGCTAAATAAAAATATAAATATAAAACACGAGTGTTTTATCTAACGTGGAAGTCAGATCCACATTTCTCAGAATTCTAACTATCTCTTGGTAGACTAGTCCTCGTGTTGCTCTGTAGTTTTTCGGGTTCCTCTGTTATCTATTCTTTTGGTTTGTACTATAGTCTACCTTTTGGGTTTGATCTGTCAAGTTTGCGTTGTCAAGTTTTCTCTTTTGGGTTCCCTTGTAACATTTTTGGGTTTCTCTGTATCGTCAAGTTCCCTTGAACTTGTCTATCGACCTAACTTTTAGTGTTGGTGTTATCGACGATTTCAAAACTCTTTTTCCTTTCATACTAATGGCAAGAATATTTCTTCAGTTATGATGATGTAGGGTCCTAACCAATTAGGTTCAAACCTTCCTAATTTAACCCTTTCTACTTGGTTCTTTTGATTCTCAATAAGGACAAGATCTCCTACCTCAAATTTTTGTGGTCTGACCTTCTTGTCATAGTTCCTTCTAAGAATATTTTGATATCCTTGTAAGTGATTGAGTGCATTTTTTCTTCTCTCATCCAATAGTTCCAGTTCATTGGGTCTATCTACTCTATAGTCTTCATCTAAAATGATGTTCTTCAGTGAGATTATAAGGGAGGGGATTTCAACTTTGAGGGGTAGGACCACCTCTGATCTATATACTAGTGAGAATGGAGTTTCTCCTGTATGTGTTCTCGCACTAGTTTTGCATGCCCACAATATACGACTGAGCTTCAAATGCCAGTCTCACCCTGATTCATTGATTGTTTTCTTTAAGATCTTCAGGATAGTTTTGTTTGTGGATTTTTCTTGCCCATTCCCTTGGGGATAATAGAATGAAGAGAAACCTTCTTTATCTGTAACTTATGATAGAGATCTTCAAAATCTTGATTTTGAAAAGGTTCATCATGATCTGTGAGTATGGTTTGAGGGATTCCATATCAACAAATGATGTTGTTTAGTATAAATATGGAGATTTTCTTACCAGTGATGTATGTGAGAGGAATTTCTTCCACCCATTTGGTAAAGTACTATGTTGCTACGATGATGTACTTGTGACCATTAGAAGATGTTAGTGTAATCTTACCCACTATGTTAAATCCCCATTTTTAAAATGGTCATGGTGGAGTGATGGGGTTGAGCTCTTGGGCTGGTGCGTGGATAAGATCTCCATGAGTCTAACATTGTCGGCACCTTTGCACATATTTATTATAATTTGTCTCTACTATGGGCCAGTAGTATCCCATTCTAATGATCTTCTTTTCCAAACTATTACCACTTGTGTGGGCCCCAAAAATTCCTACATGTACCTCATACAAGGTTCTCTGGGATTCCATGGAAGTGAGACATCATAAAAGCATTCCATCTAGAATTATGCTATATATAGTAATAACAAGAAGGGTGTACCTAGAGGCTTGGCAGATGAGGGACTTATTTTGGCTCCTAGACAGGTCAGGTGGTAGGATACTATTTTGGAGGTAGTTATATACGACATGGTACTAGGGGGACTCAGGACCAATAAGGACACATGTTGACTCAGTGATTAGATCTTGATATGTCGGTATCATTAATTGCTCCACCAAAAATTTGAATCTGGTCTTGTTTCCTGACATGTCAATCAAGGATGCTATAGTTTCCATCACATCCGCTACTTTTATTTCAGCTCTTGGAACCTGCTCGAATACAATGAAATGAAAAGAAGCTCATAGCTTTTCCATCAGCTCTCTATATGGGATTAGTTTCTTGTCTTTTGTCATGTAGTCATTGTTTACTTGGCTTATGACCAATTAGGAATCCCCATATACTTTTAGGTTCTTTATCCTCCATTGTATAATTGTCTACAATCTGAAGAATAGAGATTCATACTCAGCTATGTAGTTTGTGCATGGAAAGTGGTGCAGGAGCACACCTAGGCTAACCTCCATGTTTTAGTCATTTTTGGCTTGTACTTGACATTGGCCAAGTCAAGATAGTTAGGTTGTTTTTAGACCTTAGAAGGTCATTGCAATGTGGGCTAGGT
>MU226986.1:7303484-7326670 GCA_018584345.1 Thuja plicata
CTTAGTTGCTTAATGTTGGATTTGAGCCTTGAATGTGTCTTAAACACATAAGTGATGTCATAGAGATGCCATAAGGCCATAAATGATCTTGGATCCTTGAAATGAAGAGGTTAGAGGTCCTAAAACTTAGGGAGGAGGCATAATGACAAAGATGCCAAAAGTTGCTAAAATGTTGTCATGACAACATTTGCAATGATTGCAAATGTTGCATGCAACTCGGTTACCTTGGATCCCCCTACAAAATAGGAGTGGGTAATTGACCAAAAAGGCCTAGAAACATGGAATGAGGCATCTAATGTGGGTTTAGGCTCGAATCTCGACAGAGAGGATAGATTGTAACAAGTTTTGAATTTGAATAGAGCTCTGCAACTCTGTGTTTTCAGAAAATCCAAGAATTTGTGTGTGACAGTGATACCTTATGAATTGAATGCCCCAAATTAGTTGTTTTTTTGTGTTCTTAGGATAGTTTTAATTATTTTTCATTCAGTGAACTAGTAGTTTTGAGTTAGTCTAGAGTCATAGTTAAATTGTTTTCAATCTAGAGAGTCCACTGGTCTTGTCCTGACCAGTCAGTTAGTTCATGGTTCCCCCATGAAAAATAACCATGGGATCTTCCTGAAAGTGGTTGGATATGAAAGGGGAGTGACTATTCTATATATATATAGGACTAGGAGTCATGAAAGGTCTAGTCTCTATTTTTAGTGCCAAGCCCTAGGCGAGTAGACACTGTCCGGTTAGAGGTTTGGAGATGAAAGATTGAGGATATCTTACAGGGTAGAGAAGCACTATACGAGATAAGTGAAGTTATAGATAGGGCATATTCATATCCTAACATGGTATGAGGATTGAGTTCATACCAATCCATTCGACCAAGTTTTGAGCAAATTTTCACTAGGTTGCAGACAGTCCTAGAAATTAGGCCTATTAGCCCTATTGGACCTAGATTGTAGGAACCATATGTACAGAGGGATTAGGAAACTAAAACCTTCAAAATATCTTTTAAAGTGATAAAGGGTATCTGGATGTGTGATTGTTTTTTCAAGTTCTTTGGAAAAGTTTTGAAAGAATTGGGAAAAACACACTGTAAAAGACTACAAGATGTAGGCCTCAATTAGGCTTCCAAGTGATTGAATCCTTGAACTCGGTAAAGACCAAGTTTAAGACCCTAATAAATGGCTTAAAATGATAAGGATATGAAAATTTTCAAGTTGATATATGTCCCTGCAATGAATCATGAATGCTAGAGTGGAGTTGGCACTTAGATCTTTCTAAGTGTAGTGGGAGAAGTGAAGATTTGAACTAACTAAAAGGTGTTAGTCTTTCAAGGTGAAGCACATGAGTTGAGAAATCTCAGAGAAGAGTTGGAATTGGACTTAGTTAATCATCTAATCCAATTAGGACCTAGAGGAGATTAGGTTCCTAGAAGAGACAAGCTAAGGCCTCTTGGTTGAAGTGCTAGCACGCCTTAGAACACTCACATCAGAAAGTTGAGTTGGAAAGACTTAGGAATTACATCATTATTTGGAGTAATGAGTACTCTCCCTACTCCTACACAATGGTTTGTGTATGACCCATCAAAGAATATTTGCCAAAACTCTTTTACAGGTTGTATTGTGAGAATGGATTGCTCTAGAAAGTCAGGCACTATATGTTGATGATCCTGTATTGGTGCCTCTGCTATTTGTTCCACAATTAATTTCCCTTTGATAGAATTTCAATCCATGTACTATATGTTGAATTCACTCAATATCATGAACCTTTTGGTGATTTGACCTATTAGTGTTGCTTTACTTAACAAGTACTTCAATGGATCAATGTGTTCTTTTAGATTTGTTTGATGACCTAGCATGTAATCTCAACTTTCGAGAAGTAAAGAAAACTGTGAGACATGAATTTTCAATTGTAGAATGATTTAGCTCATATCCCGCTAGTGTTCTTTTGTGGTAGTAAATGGCTCTTTCCTTTCCTTGTCCATCGTGTTGTACCAAGAGAATTTTTAATTTTGACTCTATTTCTGAGATATATAAGAGGAGTGGCATCAATATAGGAGACTTCAATATATAATCCTTGAAGGTTTGAAATGCTTTATTTTATTGTTCTATTCATATGAAAATCACATCTTTATGTAGTAGGTGCTATAATGGGTGACACTTATTTTCCAGTTGGGCAATGAATCGCCTTATGGATTGTAGTTTGCCTTGTAGACCCTATAGCTACCTCAGATTTATCGGTGGTGGCATGTCAAGGATGGCCTTGACCTTTTTTGTGTCCACTTTGATTCCTTTATGTGACATAATGAATACAAGGAGCTTTCCAGAAGTAACTCTGAATGCACACTTCTTTGGATTAAGTTTGACTTTGTACTCTTGCATTCGATCAAATATCAGGCCCAAAACTTGTAGGTGAGTTTCCCTAAGCATTGATTTGGCTAGTATGTCATCAATATAGTCTTCCATTATTTTATGAATTATATCATGAAAGATTGTGGTCATTTCCTTTTGATAAGTTTCTCCTGCATTTTCAATACCAAATGGCATTACGTTCTAGCAGTAAGTTCCCCAGGCACATGTAAATGTTGTCTTGTGTTGGTCCTATGGTTCAATCCTGATTTGGTTATATCCAGAGAATTTGTCCATGAGTGATAACATTTGGTTCCATGTTGTTAGGTCAACTATCATGTCAATGTTTTGTAGAGGAAATTCATCTTTGGGACAGGCCTTGTTCAAATCTTTGAAATATGTGCATAGAAGGATCTGACCATTATGTTTGGTTACTAGTACTAGATTAGATATCCAATCCACATATGGAATTGGTATTATGAATCTTGCATCTAGGAGTTTCTTCAATTCTTCTTTGACAAGTATAGTGATGTGCAAATGCATATTTCTTAATCTTTGTTTAACAAGTTTTGCATTTGGTAACAATGGTAGATGATGTAGCACTAGCTCTGGATCCAAACTTGGTATATCTGCGTAAGACAATGTGAAGTTGATTTGTCTTTCCTTAAAGAAAATAATGAATCATTATCTTTCCTCTATTGTAGGATATTTAGCCAAATAGATATGTTTAGGGTCCTTTTCATCCCCTATATTGAATTCCTCTATTTCTTCTGCTAGTAATGCTGACTTTTCTTCTATTAAGGGCAGGATTTCTAACTTTCCATCCTCTGGCCCTTAGAGAGGTTTTCACCAGAAGATACATCCTTTATTTTTTTTCTCTTTTTTATGGTCAAAAAGTGCCTTGCAATTTTCACTTACTGAGTGTTCTTTTCTGCTTTTAACTTTTATTTTGTGACTAGAAAGAGGAGCCTCCTCCCCAAAGTATGTTGATTTATCCAATTCAATAGAAAAGGCTTCTTTGTGGTCTCCTAATGATATTCCTTATCTAATTCCCATGAAGTTTTTGATGGCTTGATTGTTCTCAAAAAGATCTATGTTAGGTTTTCCTTGGATGTCCCATTCTATCAGTTTGGGGTAGACTAGACAAAAGTCCTCATGGGGGGATGATTCTACTTAGGTAAATGGGACCATGGTGATATTTTTGACAAATAGGGAATGGGACATGGATGAACCACTTAAGGAATAAATATTGATATATTTATCGATACACGGATGGTCTTCTATGGTCATTTGGTCAAACATATCTTGATGGTGTATAGTACTGACAGACCGAGGGGAATAGTTTGGGATAAGTGACTCAGAATTATGGAGGGATAACCACTCGTATTCATGGGAATCTGTCATGATAGAATGCTCATTATATTTCTCACCTTATGTGTCATCCTAGATAATTTTATCAAGGTTAAATTGAGAATAAGAGGGTTCCACTTCTAATGGCAATAACCGCTGGAGTTTACTATTGATTAAGGCATGTTTTGGATTTTTCCCCTGGTTTAATTCTGTAATTTGTTCTTGGTCTATGGGTATATCTCATATGGTAGTGTTGGTTCTATTTTTTCCATAGCCTAACCCTCTTTTGTTTCTTTGGGTTGGTGGTAAAGACAGTTCCATTAAGCCTTGTTTTCTTGCCCCTAGACCAGTCTTAGCATCATATCCAAATTTGTGCAGCATGGTGAAACTAGCCCCACATTGTGATAGAGGTATTTGTGCTTGAGGGGTGTCTTGAGTGTCTTTATACAACCAAGTTTTTATGTCTAGATAGAAATGGTTTTATTTTTCTATGTCCCCCATTTGATAAATGTGGTTGGTGGACATTTGAATAGAACTGGTTCCAGTGTTTCATGTGTTTCCACCGGTCGGGGCATGCCATATGATCTGGGATTTTGAGGCATGTTAGTGATGGTAAAAGATTTCTCATAGCTATACTCACCACACCCTTTATCCATGATTGATATCTTCCCTACCTTTCTTGTTATGTACTTTGGAATATAATCAAAGGCGGAAGGAATGCTTGATTTTTTATTTAAAGGCACTTGATTATCTGTATTACTTCTTATGGTGTTGCAGTTTGGAATGGCTTTGGATCTCCTTTAATGATTATCTCTGCCCCTTGGTATGAGAACTTGATTTACTAGTGATAATTGGAAGGGAAATCTTACTTTTGTGTATCCATGGCCTTCCTAGTAACATGTTATATCCCAAATCCAAGTCTAGGATTTCAAATGGGGTGTTCTTAATGATTGAACCAATCCTAATTGGTAGCCTGAGGATACCTTTTGATGATCTTTCCTCCTCATCATATGCCCTAATATTTATCCTCCTGGTGACATCAATGCAAGTTTAAGAATACCCTAAGGTTTTATTACTTTCAACGTACATATGTTTAACCTAACTCCACCATCAATGAGGACTCTTCGGATTGTGTGTTTGTGAACTTTGATAAGAAGATGCAGGGGATCATTATGCAGAGGCTTGTGCGGTGGCACATCATGGTCTATAAAGGTAGCATGCTTGTTGGAATTGATTTAATTTACCATTGTTTGGAAATTTTATGGAGTTATGTCACTTGGGAAAATAGTATTTTGAAGGGCTTGATCAAGAGATTTCTTATGCTACGGGGATATGTGCAAGAGGTTGAACATGGAGATATGGGTAGGTTTGCGCTTTAGCTTATCCACTAGATAAGTTTTTGGATCAGAATTTGTTGGAGGATTAGTTGGTGTAGCTGAAGTGGAAGGCACTCCTTGCAAGACAACTTTAGAATGTCACATTGTGACAGTGCATTTGGCATTTGGATCTCTGATAGTAATTGTAGCAACATGACTATCTGAAGGATTAATGTAATTGATCATGCTATCAGAGTTAGCATAGGTATAATCCACTTTTTTAGACTATCCACTAGATGTGGAAGCTTTCCCTTTGTTATGGTCATGGAATGTATCATTGAAGATTGTGTGATCGGTTGTACCCTTGGATTGGGTATTTGTGACATCGATAACCCCCATTTCGATTAGGTATTGTATGACATTCTTCAATCAGTAGCAGTTGGGTGTCGTGTGTCCCTTTACCTAATGATATTCACAAAATTCATTATCATACCACCACTTGGATTTCACAGCACCATGTTTGTATTCTTTGATTCTAGGTAGAGTGATAGTATTGGTTTGAATCATCTTTTTCAAAGTTGACTCTATCGACTCTCCTAATGGTGTGTAGTCATGTTTAGGAAATGGAAACCTTTGTGGGCATTGCACATTGGGTTGGTTGTTGGACATGGCTACTGCTTGAATAGTGGGTGTTTGACTTTGGCAGTTTACTTGTTGAGTGTTTACCATGGGTTTCTGATTTGTCATGGGTGCTCCTTGTAGTGAAACCCTGGGTTGAGCATAGTTGACTATTTTGACATTAATGACACCATCATTGGTGACATTTTTTATTATTATTCTACCATTTGGCTTTATCCATTTCATTTTTGTTTGTGTTTGTTTGGGTAGGGTCAGCAAGGATACCTCTCTTGACCATGTTTTTCTAACATCAAACTCCTCATTTGATGAGTTGCTTGAATTTTGGAGCGAGCTGCAATTCTGTGGTAAATGACATATCTTGGATCAAATTGTCCATGAACATGACTATGAGGTCTTGTTCAGGCACATTATATGTTATTATGTTTGCAGTGTTCCCCCACCTTTGTAATAATTTAACAAAGGATTCACCATCTTTTTTCTTAATGTCATAGAGGTCCTTGATGTTGACCTTGCATTCGATGTTATGATGGAAGTGAGCAATAAACATTTTGGCCAATTCTCCCCAAGACTGAATGCCATGGGATAGGTATGAGAACCATTATATTTCTGGTCTAGCTAGACTCTATGGAAATAGTCACATTAGGCAAGTTTTTTCATGTGCAACCTTAATGCAGCTAGCAAATAACTCTATAATATGCTATACTGGGTTGGTAATACCTCTTTGTTTGTAAAATTTGGGCATCAAGAAGTGAGTGGGAAATAGAGACATGTGAAATAAATGATAAAATGTGTATGGGTACAAGTCCTCTGCTATGTAGGACTTGGTTTGACCTTGATTTTGCATGTCCATCATTTGGGTTTGTAGACTTTGCACTTGCTATATAATCATGTTTGTTTGAGGTTGAGGAACATTCGTGACATTGAATCTTTGTGTCATGGTAGGTATAAGGCTTCACCTCTGTGTTCCTTGTGTTGGGACATATAATCTAGTCCTTGGGAATTGGTATTGATTTCCAAGTGTGTCATTCTTATACTGTTGAATTTGATTGGTCCAAGATTGTTTTTGTTTTTATTGTTGTTGGGGTTGGTGTTGTTGTTGTTGAGATCCCTATAGGAACAAAGGTATAGCCTTGGGTGGACATTTATTGAATGTCAGACCCACAGATATTGATCCATGTGGGAGAAAAGTATTTAGCCAAAAGATAGCAAGGATATACTATAGTTTTTGAGCAGTCGCAAATGGGTTATTTCTTGTTTATGGAATTGATGACATAGCATGAGTGCTTGATGTAAAAGGCCATAAGGTCGATGCTTGAGATAAACTAGTAACCAGGGGTGCACTTAGTTAGGAGCCCATTATGCTTTGCGTGGATGATGTGCTAGCTTAATTTGTAGAGTTAGTTTGGTTTGACACAGTCAGCACTGATGTTGTTTTCATTGATGGTGGAAGAGACAAAATTTGGGATATCACAGGATCCATTTGAAAGGGTCAAATTGTGCTTTGTCCTTCTAGAGAGTTCTCAAGCCATATTTTCACACATTGAATTTGGCGGGGAGTTTGACTCCCTTCTTAATCAACACGGCTAGGAATCTTTTGGGGTTTCTCTCCACAACAACATCAACTACTTGTGCAGAATAGGCATCTTTCTCTATGCCTTTGAGATCCTCCTTTGTGATATCTTGTAACATTGTTGGTCTACAGGGACCAATAGGATGCATATTCTCAATATAAAGAGAAGGATCAATGTTTTTGAATGGGTCATCCTCTCTCTCTTTTTCCCGCAGGGGAAATTGGTTAATATAGGATTTTTCAGATTGATGTCTAGCCTTCTACCTAGTATAAGTTCCTCTATAGGGTGTGAGAGACATGGTGCTATCTAGGTTTTGAACTAAAATAAATGATATAAAGAAAACAAAAAAGGATAAGCTCTCGAAGAGAGTTTGAGTTATGTTTGACAAGGGTAATTGTAGGGACAAATTTTGACTTCTCTTGATCTCATATTTTGGTGATGTAAGATATTGATTATGACTATTTCCTTAGATGAGACAAATTCACTGATAAATATTGATGAATTTGAGATAATGAGATCAAGATAATCTAGTCTAAAATTTTAAACTAACAATGTTTAAACAATAGTCGATCTATCAAATAGGGATGATCTTAGATGTTTAGAGATTCACACAATATTCTTCATTTTTTCTTGGGATGTGTACACTGATCTTTCACATGAAATGGGGAATATTTTCTAAGGTTTTTTAGACTGATAAAAATTCAGAGTCCTGGCAGAGGAATCCAAATTTGCTGATAGAATAAATGCAGAGTTTGATAGGTGGATTGCGGTAAACTTCCATCAATTACGAGAGAATGCTAGGTCAATTATAGTAAATGTTCAGAAATTGTGGCAATAAAAGGATCGATTGCGGCAATAAAGGTATCAATTGCAGTAAAACTCCATAAATTGCAGCAAACTTCTGGTAATTGTGACAAAGTGAGATAGTTTTAAAAATGAAATCAATTGGGAATCTGTTTGATAAAAAGATGATCTCTATGGAACATTGATGTAATTTTTGGAACAGATTATGGTTGACACAATTTGACCTCAAACATGTTCGACTCATTTTGACAACTTTTTACTGTTGTTGTTTTTTTTTAAAAACTGATCATACAAGAAAGCATAATAGACACAATGTTTTGAAGATCCAGGACTGAAATGTGTATCTTCTACAACTTTTGCAAGTTTCAATTATTTCACGTGGTCTAAACAAAGACAGTCAGATTAATCTAGGTCAATTTTGGCTTCAAGATGAAATATTATAGTCTCAATGCTTTGATGTCTGTTGGATCACACAACACTTGTCACATTTCTAGGACACAAAGATCCATGACATAGGTGCCCATGTTTTTGTCATTGCCAGATATTGTTGTTGTGCTAATGAAGATCTCTTTCATCAACACAATATCATGGAACACATATGTTGGTAATCTTGGGGGAAAATTTTGCAACCCCTTTCACTATAATAAGACACTTTTCCAGGGGTAAAATATGTATGTCTCTAATTAATGGGTTGTAGTAGGGTCCGTGGAGTCTATCTAATCGGTTTGTATGTGTGTGACTCACTTAAAGCCTAGTTGGCCATGATGGCTACTTAGGGATACTTCACCTGATCCAAGCTATCATCAACACACCTCACTTGAGCTTTGCTAGATATAAAACATATCTTTGGTTCACATCTTACTTATATACCGATCAAAAGGATTACTGGTTTAAGGTCATCCTTTGAGGAAGAAGTGCTTTCCCTAGACAAGCCTTTATTAAAAAAGTATAAAGGTTGTTAATCTAACATATTTTTGCAAGCGCACCAATGACTCAAGACACAAGGTTAATCGATTAAGCACCAAAATTTCAAGTGTGAACTAAGCTATCATCTATACATGCAAGCATGTTCAATTTTAAGCCCAAAGTAGATGAAGATTGCTTGTCCAATTTTAATGCATGAAATTCAAATATTTTCTTCCTTGGTTCAATTGTTGACCACCATGTCAATTTTAAGTGCCAATTTGGAAAAGTGAGATTGTGAGGTTTTGCATACACTTTCCTTTTTAAAGCACCAAAAAGAGAAATGAGATAATTTTATGTTTCTTTGTTAATTGTTTCCTCGCCAAAAGTTGTCAAAAAAGGTGATTAGTACTGAAATCTTCTAACAATTAAATGAATAATATTCGGTATTTCTAGGATTGTTAAGACTGTTAAGGCTAATGGTAACCTTATACTTAACTGCAAAATGCTTAAGAGAATCTAGATACCTATTGAAAGATTTGCTTTGATCTTCTGCTGCGATTTCCAATATTTCTCTTTGTTTTGTGTGATAGTTATAGGTTCTCCTTATGGCTTCTCTTAGTGACCTAGAACCCAGGGTTCATCTGATTATCCTTTTGGCCATATTTCATTTTCTCATTCCTGCATAGAAAGTGAGAAACAAATCAGATCTGGTTGATAAAATGCAGCAATTGCAAAATTCTTCTACCAGATGTGAAATATTTCTTTCAGATGTGAAATTTTGGCAGGTGATTGTGGTAAACTGGTGTCAATTGCAGTAATATTTTCTTGATTGCGGCAATCTTCTGTCAATTGCAAAATTCTCTGACAATTGCAAAATAGATCGGTCAATTGCGACAAAATACTAGAAACAAAGACAAAAAAACTACAGCAAATGATTGTGAAACCCACAAATTGATTGGGGCATTAAACCAGTCGATTGTAGAAAGTTTCATCAATTGCAGAAAACTTCCGTGTATTGCGAAATTACATATTTATCAAAAAAAAAATTAAAAAAAGAAACTGTGGTCGTACGGCTGAGGCTAGGAAATTATATTTTCATCTTCAAGCGATTATCAAGTTGTTCGATTCACATCGTGTTCACCAAAATATATAGGCGGTATTCAGTATGCTCAAATTAACGAGGGTGAGTAGCACTGATTTACAATAAAATAAACCAATCAAACTACTAAGAACAAACCTATGAACAATAAAATAATAAGAAAAGATAAATGAAAATAAATGAATGCAAACCATAATGCTCGAGGCTTCTATTGCTTCTCTCTACTCCTTCTGAAATTTTGTGTGTGTGTGTGCTCAGTATTGGTATCGGCAGTGTCCATGAATTAGGAGTGTTGAGAAAATGATTATTGATTATGATCACAAGAATTCTTTGATGCTTCGTATGAGAATCCTACAGAGTAAGGGTGCACAAAATCTTGAAATCCTGGATCCTTCAAATGGTTGTGAAGGGTTGATTATATAGAATATGGAAAATGATTTGAGTGGTTGAGATTGATCCCAAAGATTGGAGAATGAATGGTTGAGATCACAAGGAGATAGAGAAGCAATCAGTAAACTCCACATCTTCAACTTAGAGAGAAGAGATCATTTTTTAGTTAACTGAGAAGCAACCAATAAAATCCACCTCTTCAACTTGGAGAGAAGAGATAATGTTTTAGTTAACTGAGAAGCAACTAGTAAACTTCACCTCTTCAAATTGGAGAGAAGAGGTAATGTATTAGTTAACTGAGAAGCAACCAATAAACTCCACCTCTTGAACTTGGAGAGAAGAGGTAATGTTTAGTTAACTAAAAATTTGATCATGAGTTACCTTTTTTGAACTTGAGAAAGGATTTATTTGAATATTTACTTGGTTTTTGTAATTAAAGTATTCAAACATGTGATAATTGAAATATTTTTATTTAGAATTGAATTATTGAGTGAAATTAAATTACTTTATGTACGCCTCCTTTCATGATCCATGGTTCCCAAGCTTTCCAAAGGTGAGGGTTAGTAGCAAAGGTTTTACAAATGATATAAATCCACTACACAATGCTACCAAAATGAATAACTTGAAGCATAACCAATAAAATGTACAAGAAAATAAAGGAAAAAAAATGAATGCAAATGCCAAAGTGCTTGAAGTTTCTATTGTTTCTCTCTACTCCTTCTAAAACATTGTTTTTGATGCTCAATATTGGTGTGGGCAGCATCTATGACTTGACAAGTGTCGATAATTTGCTAATTGAAATGAGTGTGTGATCGCAAGATGGCTTGAATGCTAGAAACAAACTGACATAGTAATGGCGCATGAGAGATTGAAATCATGGGTCCTTCAAATGGTTATGAAGGGTTTATTATATAGGAATTGGGGATGAAATGAACGGTTGAGATCAATCCCAAAGATAGGGAGATGAACGGTTGAGATCAAAGGGAACTGGATTGATTGGTTTGATTGCTTGTGTCTGTTTTCAATAATAGATTACTCATATAAGACTGACCTATCTGGTTTGAGCATATCCATCACTGTGTAAGATGATTGATATGATTTGATTGATTGATTATGATTGTGTTGGCAGTTGATCAAGTTGTGTTAGATGGGCCCCATGCCATTTCACAAAGCTCATGATTGTGACAATTGATAGATTGGCTTGGTTTCTAGTTACTTTCTAATTGATTTGATAGATTGATAAAGCTGTATCAAATGAGCCCAATGATGATTCGCAAAGCTCATGATTGTGACATTAATTGAATGGGTGTGATCGCCCTTTTCTCTCTTGATAATTGAGTTGGCTTTATTGCTCGGGATTTTGCAATATTTTGAATGTTTTTGATGAAGATTGATTTTCTCGGGACATTTTGATCTTTTTTAGGATTTTTTATGAGTTTTCTAATTTTTAGGGATTTCCTCAGGACATTAGAATTTCCCCCTAGTCTAGTGGACTAGTACTAACCATGGATAAGTGCTTGGTGCTCAAAGGGGATTTGTGCTTTTGTATATAGCTTGGGTAGTCAATCTTGCATTTGAAGTGTGCTCAAGCTTTTGATCTTGGAGTTCATTGATGGTGAAGCTGGATTTGAACACTTGGCGCCTATTTGCCATGTTTTCACCAAGGTACCTACTCAATAGCACATGTTTGTCAGGTTTTCATTGAGAGTGAGATTTTGTTTCTCTTTACTTTTTTTCTTTTTTTCTTTTTTTTTTTTTGTTGTCGCCAAGGCACCTGTTTGCCAGGTTTTCACCAAGGTAACATTTTGTATTTTCTATTTTTTTGGTATTTTTTGGATATGTAGATAGGTGCCTTAACCATAGAGACCTCAGGGGTAGAACCTCTTGAGGTGCATGTTGTTGATGTATCTGGGGAGCTGATCTCCTTATGGTGTCACTAGTATGAATGCCCCACTCTGACTAGAGCTGACAATGAAAAATGGTCCTAGCCAGTTAGGCTCAAACTTTCCAAGTTTGACTCACTCAGCTTGGTTCTTTTGGTTTTCCATGAGGACAAGGTCTCCTACCTCAAATGTTCATGGCTTCACCTTATTGTGATAGTTTCTTCTAATGTAATTATGATAGCCTTGTAAGTGGTCGAAGGCATGCTATCTTCTTTCATCTAGTAACTCCAGTTCACTGAGCCTTGCTACTCTGTAGTCTTCATCTATAATCAGGTTATTCAATGATATCCTTAGGGATGGGATTTCCACTTTGAGGGGTAATACTGTCTCTGATCAAGAGACTAGGGAGAAAGGAGTGGCTCATGTAGGTGTTCTCACACTAGTTCTGTATGCCCATAATGTGGAACTAAGTTGTAAATGCCAGTCTCACCCTGATTCGTTCACTATTTTCTTCAAGATTTTCAAGATTGTCTTGTTTGTAGCTTCGGCTTGGCTGTTCCCTTGAGGAGAACCCTTTCTTTATATGGAATTTTTTGCA
Source organism: Thuja plicata (assembly GCA_018584345.1). Classification (NCBI taxonomy): domain Eukaryota; kingdom Viridiplantae; phylum Streptophyta; class Pinopsida; order Cupressales; family Cupressaceae; genus Thuja; species Thuja plicata. Next base: position 7,316,380 of record MU226986.1, read on the forward strand.
TAGCTCTTCAACATCCTTGTTTTGGAAAGGTGTACCATGATCTGTCAGGATAGTTTGAGGGATCCCGTATCGACAGATAATGTGGTTAAGTATGAAAATTGCTATTTGCTTTCCAGTTATGTAAGTGAGAGGAATTGCTTCCACCCACTTGGTGGAGTACTCTATTGTTTTTATGATGTATTTGTGTCCATTTGCTGAAGAAGGTGTAATTTTGCCCACTAGGTCAAATCCCCACATGGAAAATGGCAATGGTGATGTGATAGGATTTAGTTCCTGGGCTGGTGCATGGATGAGGTCTCCATGAATCTGACATTGTCTACACCTTTTTACATGTTTGTGTGCATCTATCTCTATTGTGGGACAATAATATCCCATGCAGATGATCTTCTTAGCTAAGTTGTTGCCACCTCTGTGGGTTCCACAAATTCTTTCATGTACCTCACACAAAGCTCTCTAGGATTTCGTGGAAGTGAGACATTGTAGTAGCGTTCTATCTAGACTTCGTCTATATAAAGTAGTTGAGAGGATAGTGTACCTAGAGGCTTGGCGGATGAGGGACTTTCTCTAGTTCCTAGACAAGTTGGGAGGTAAGACACTTTTTTGAAGGTAGTTATAGACATCTTGGTACCATGGGTTTTCAGGACCAACAAGGATGCATGTTGGTTCTGTGATGGATGCTTGATGTGATGGCATTAAGATTTTCTCTACTAGAAATTGGAATCTTGTCTTGTTTCCTAGAATATCAATCAATGATGCTATGGTAGCCATCATGTCTGTAGCTTTGTTTTGTGCTCATTGGACTTGCTCGAAGAAGATGTAGTGGAACTTGGTGCGTAGTGTTTCCATCTGTGCTTTGTATGGTATGAGCTTCTCATCTTTGGTCATATAATCATTGTTGACTTGACTGATGACCAACTGTGAGTCTCCAAAGACCTTAAGGTGCGTTATTCTCCATTGAATTTCTATCTTTAGACCGATGACCAGTGCTTTATATTTTTCTATGTTGTTTGTGCATGGAAAGTTGAGTCTGAAAGACTTTGGAATTGTATCATGATCTGGAGTGATAAGCACTATCCCTGCCCCCGCACCATGGTTCATGCATGAACCATCACAATAGAGTTTCCATACCTTGATTTATGATTGTAGTGTCATAATAGATTCGTTAGGAAAGTCAGAAATAATAGGCTGATGGTCCTGAATGGGTGCCTCTACTAGTTGATCTATGATCACTTGCCCTTTGATGGCCTTTCTGTCTATGTACTCAATGTCAAACTCACTTAAGATCATTACCCACTTCGCAAGTCATTTGGTGAGTGTTGCTTTGCTTAGGAGGTACTTTAAAGGATCAATATGTGTGATCAACTTTGTTTGGTGACTCAACATATAATGTCTCAGCTTCTAGGAAGCAAAGACAACTACAAGGCATGACTTTTCAATTGGCGTATAGTTGAGCTCATATCCAACCAATGTTCTGCTTAGATAGTAGATGGCCCTTTCTTTACCTACGTCATCATGTTGTGCCAAGATTACACCTAATGCTGACTTCATTGCTGAGATATACAGAAGCAATGTTCTACCTATGACTAGTGGTACCAATATAGGAGACTTGAGGAGGTAGTCTTTGAATATTTGGAATGCTTGTTCACATTGCTCGGTCCATATGAATTTGACGTCTTTGTGCAGTAGATGTTGGAATGGGTGGAACTTGTTTTCTAGCTAAGCTATGAAGCACTTGATTGATTGGAGCCTTCCTTGTAACCCTCTTAGTTTCCTCAGGTTCGATGGTGGAGGCATGTCCAATATTTCTTTGACTTTGTCTGGGTCTAATTCGATGCCTCTATGTGACACTCTAAACCCCAGTAGCTTTCCTACTGTGACACTGAATGCACATTTCTTTGGGTTTAGACAAACCTTGAATTCCTACATTCTATCAAAGATTGGACCCAATACCTGTAGATGATCCTTGCGAAGCATTAACTTGGCTAGTATGTCATCCACATAGTCTTCCATTATTTTGTGGATGAGATCATGAAATATAGTTGTCATAACCCTTTGATATGTCACACTAGCATTCTTGAGACCAAATGGCATGACATTCCAACAGTAAGTGCCCCAAGGACATGTGAAAGTTGTTTTATGTTGGTCTTCTGGCATGATCCTTATTTGATTATACCCTGAAAATACATCCATGAGTGATAGCATTTGATTTCCAGCAGTTAGATCTACTATCATATCAATGTTGGGTAAGGGAAAGTCATCCTTGGGACAAGCTATATTGAGATCTCTAAATTCTGTGAAAATCTGTATCTGACCACTATGCTTTGTAACTGATACCAAGTTAGATATCTAGTTTGCGTATGGTATTGGTCTTATGAACTTGGAATCTAGGAGCTTTTTCAACTCTACCATGACTAGCAATGCAACATGGGGATGCATCTTTCTCAGCTTCTACTTGACAGGTTTGGAATTGGTAGCAATGGGAGATGGTGTAGTACTAGCTCTGGATCTAACCCTGGCATATCTGAGTAGGACCATGTGAAATTGATCATCCTTGCTTTAAAGAAGCTAATAAACTGTTCTCTCTCCTCAGGGGTGAGTGATTTTTCCAAGTATATGTTCTTTGAGTTCTTGTCATCTCCCAAATTGACTTCCTCTGTTTCTTCTGCTAGTAATGTCAATTTCTCCTATGTCAAGGGGAGGAGTTCCTTCTTTCCATCTTCTAGCAACTCAATGAGGTTTTCGCTAGAAGATACATCTTGTTTTAGCTTTTTATCATTATTTTGTTATTTTTTATTTTGTGGACTGGAAAGAGGAGCTGCCTCCCCAAAATATGCCACTCTGTCAAGGTCAATGGAGAAGCATGCCTTATGGTCTCCAGATGGAATGCCTTCCCTAAGTCCCATGAAATCAGCAATAGCCTCATCGTTCTTGAAGAAATCTAGATCAGGGGGTCCTTGTTGATCCCACTATATTAGCTCCAGGTGTACAAGATAGATACTTTCATGGTTGTCTAACTCTAGTTGACTGAAAGGGATTACATATATGGTTCCTACAAAACTAGACTATGATGTGGACACACCACTTGAGGTTTGATAAATGACATGGTTATCTATGCAGGGTTGTTCGACAATGGACAGTTGGTCAAATAAGTCTTCTAGGTTTATGATAGTGTCTGATCGAGAGGAATAATCTGGGATCGATGGTTTAGAGTCGTGAAGGGATCTCCACTCATACTTGTGGGAGTCAGTCTCAATAGAACGCTCATCATATGTCTCACTTCCTTCATTATCATTGATTTCTATGTGGAGGTCTATTCGGGTTTGTGTGGTTCCATCTTCGGTGGGAAACAACTGTGTTAGTATGTTTCTTATAAAGACATTAACTGTGTTTTGCCTTCAGTGCATCTCTTCCATTTAATCCTGATCAACTTGGATGTCTTGGATTATAGGACCGGTTCTCAGTTGCCCATATCCCAACCCTCTTTTGTTTCTTTGGGTTTGTGGGAGAGACAATTTCATTATGCCTTGTTGTCTTGCCCCTAGGTCGGTTGTACCATCATACCCGAATATTTGTAACATTGTATAACCATTACCATAGTTAGACAAGGGTAGGCTTTGTCAAATTGTCTCTTGTGGGTCTTGGTATAACCATGTACTGATATCTTGTTCAAATGGCTTTTCTTCCACTATGTCTCCCCATCCAAAAAAGGTTGTGGGCGGACATCTGAATAGAAAATGTTCTGGATTTTCCATTGTAATAACAGGTTGTTTCATGCCATAATTTCTTGGTCTCTGAGGCATGTGTGTGATGGTAAAAGCCTCTTCATATCTGTACTCACCACAGCCTTTGTCGGTGATGGATATTTTTCCCACTTTCTGTGTGACATCCTTAGGATTTGAATCTAAAGAGGAGGGAATACTTGCATCTTGGTTAATGGCTATCTTTCCTGTTGTCTATGTGACATCCTTGGGAATTGCATCTGAAGAGGATGGGATGCTTGCATCTTGGTTTGAGGGTACCTAGTTATCAGTGCTGATTTGGATAGCATTATAGTATTGGAAAGGATTGGGATCTCCCTCTATGATGATTTCCTCTCCCTGGTGTGGGAACTTGATGCATTGATGGTACGTCAAAGGTACGACTTGCATTTCATGTATCCAGGGTCTCCCTAGTAGCATGTTGTATCCCAACTCAAGATCTAGGATTTGGAAGGGAGTGTTTTTGACCACTGGACCAATACAGACAAGTAGAATGATAATACCTTTAGAGGACCTTTCCTCTTCATCATAAGCTCTGATATTTATCCTCCTTGTAACATCAATGCTTGATTCTGAAAATCCCAGTTGCTTGATTAACTTTAGAGTACAAATGTTTAACCCATCTCTACCATCAACAAGGACCCTACAGATAGCGCTTTTGTGGACCTAGACAAGTAAGTGCAAAGGATCATTATGTAGGGGTTTATGCAGCGACACATCACGGTCTGTGAATGTGGCATGTTTGTTAGCAGCTATATGGTTAACCATCGTTTGGAAGCTCTCGGGTGTTATGTCCCTTGGGACAGTTGTGTTCTGAAGGGCTTGGTCTAGTGCAAGTTTATGCTATCGAGATATGTGCAATAGGTCAAACATGGAGATCTGGGCAGGTGTGTACTTTAGTTGATCCACTATGCTTGGCTGTGGATCTGAGTTTGCTTTAGGATTGGTAGATATAGTAGATGAGGATGGTACTCCTTGCAAGATGACTCTAGCGTGACATGTTGTTACAACACATTTGTTACCTTGGTCATTGATAGTGATAGTATCCACATGACTATCTGAAGGATTGAGGCAATTAATAACATTATCACTGTTGGCATATGTATAGTTGACTTGTTTTGCCTATCCACCAGACCCAGAGGATTTTCCCTTGTTGTGATCATGAAAGGTATCATTGAAGATAGTTTGATTAGTTGTGCCTTTGGTTTGGGTATTTTTCACATCGATGGCCCCTGTGTCAATCAGATCTTGGATAGCGTGTTTCAAACAAAAAATAGTTAGATGTTTTGTGCCCTTTCACCCGATGAAACTCATAGAAGTCCTTGTCATTATACCACCTTGGTTTGTTTGCATCTTGTTCAAAGTCCCTGATTTCTGGGAGAGTGATAGTGTTGGATTGTATCAACTTGCGTAAAGCTAATTCTATCGTCTCTCCTAATGGTGTGAAATCTCATTGCTGGAATTGAAACCATGGTCTGTGTTGATTCTGTTGTTGACTATTTGACACAGTGGCTGCTTGTACAGGGGAAGTTGGTTTTGGGTGTATTCTTGTTGAGTGGGCCCTGTAGTTTTTTCGTTGGCCATAGGTAAACCTTGTAGTGACACCTTGGGTTGTGCATAGTTGACTGTCTTCACATCAATGACACCATCACTAGTGACATTTTTGTTTTTGTTCCACCACTTAGCTTGTCTGTTGCATTTTTGTTTGTATTCATTTGTGTTGTATCTACAAGGATTCCTTGTTTGACTAAGTTCTTCTCACAACGAACTCCTTGTTTGATGAGTTGTGTGAAGTTCAGAGCTAACTATAATTCTATTGTGAATGGCATGTCTGGAATTAGATTGTCAACAAACATGACTATTAGGTCTTGCTCAGGCACATCGTATGTTATGTAGTTTTCTGTATTCCTCCATCTCTGTAGCAACTTCACAAGAGACTCTCCATCCTTCTGTTTTATATCACAAAGGTCCTTGATGCTGACCTTGCGCTCGATGTTATGATGGAAGTGAGCTATGAAATTTTAAGCCAGTTCACCCCAAGATTGAATGCCATGAGGTAAATGTGAGAACCATTCCATTACTGGTCCGACCAAGCTTTGTGGGAACAGTCGCATTAAATATGTCTCATCATGGGCAACTTTGATACAACTAGCAAAAAAATCTTGGATATGTTCAATAGGGTTGGTATTGCCCCTATATTTGTCAAATTTTGGTACCGAGAAGTGATTTGGGAATGGAGACATGTGGAGAGAATGGTCAAATGGGTATGGGTATAAATCCTTTGCGGTGTAGGATTTAGTTTGCCCCTAATTTTTCATATCCATCATCTGGGTTTGAAGGGTTTGCATTTTTTGCATTAACATGTCCATTTAATATTGAGGTTGATGTGTGAGGATGTTCCTCTATGTTGTAGTGGGTATAAGGCTGCGCCTCTGTGTCCCTTGAGTAGGAACATAGGATTCCATCCTAGGGACTTGATATTGATTTCCCACTGAGTGATTTGGAAATGGGGGCACATGAGTAGCCCATGGTGGGTTTTGATGCATTTGTTGTTGTGATTGGAACTGGGGTTGATACTGCTGGGGTTGATAATGCTATTGCTGAGGTTGGAATTAAAGCTAGGGTTAAAGCTAGGGTTGGATTTGAGGCAACTGAAGCTAGGGTTTCTGTTGTGGAGGTTGGATTTGAGGCAACTAAAGCTGGGGTTTCTATTGAGGGGGTTGGATTTGAGGCAACTGAAGCTGGGGTTGTTGTTGCGTAGGTTGGATTGATGTCAGAATGGGCAAAGGTGTAGCCTTGGGCGGGCATTGACTGTAAGTAGTACCTGCACAGATGGATCATTGTGGGCATGAGGTGTTGATCCCAAGACTATTATGAATTGATAGTAGCAGCGACATAGATTTAGAACAGTTGGTGTTTGGTGTAGCTTGAGAGCTTGATTGCCCTGGCCATGTGACCGAAGGTGGGAGCATACTAGTAACCATAAGTGCACTCAGTTGTGAGCCTGTCATGCTTTGAGTGGAAGATGTGTTGGCTTGGTTTGTGCCATTGGTTTGACTAGTTATTGTCTGTGTCAATGTGGTAAATACCAATGGTGGGAAGATTTGAGAGAAAAAATGCAGTATCTGAGGAGGTTGAGTAGTGTTTTGACCTGCGAGAGGGTTTTTAGGCCCTATGGTTGATATAATGAATTCAGCAGGGAGTTTGACTCCCTTCTTTTTCAGCATGGCTAAGAAGTGTTCGAGATTCCTCTCTACAACAGCATCAACTACTTGTGTAGAATAAGAATCTTTCTCTATATCTTCTAGTTCCTCTTCTGTGACATTTTGGAAAAGAGATGCCCCACGGGGTTGTTCAAGGAATAGAGTAGAACTGGTATTTATGAAAGGATCATTCTCTTTCTCTGTTTCCCAAGTGGGAAATCTGTTGATATATGACTCATCAGGTTGTTTTCTAGCCTTATACCTTGTGTAAGGCCCTCCATGAGGTGTTTGAGACATAGTGTGGTCCAGATTTTGTAACTAAAACAAGTGATATAAAGAAAACAAGGAAGAAACTCCTCTCTAAGGAAGTCTGAGTTATGTTTTGGACAAGGGTAATTCTAAGAATAGATTTTGATATATCTTTATCTCAAAGTGGTGATGATATAAAAAGATAAGATTTTCCGACCTTTGCCTGGGATAAAGTCACTTTTATAAAGATGATGATGTTTGATATGATGAGATCAAGGTATTTCGAGTCTGAGCTTTCAAACTAACAATGTTTTTGACAATAATCATGCTTTACAAAGAAGGGATGATCTTTAATGTTGAGAGATTCACACAATGTTCTTCACATTTTCCTGGGATAGACACTAGTTTTGGAAACCAAATGAAGAATTCTCTCAAGGTTTTTAGGTTAAAATAGGTGTAAAAATATCTTTGGTCAAGTGTGGCAAAACTCCACCGATTGCGGTAAAGTGTATGGTTGATTACGGTATGTTATCATCGATTGCGGTAATAAACAAGACGATTGCAGTAATAAATAAGTTAACAATGGAAAACTTCCTTCAATTGCAGCATAATACGGGAAATTGCGGTAAATGGGAAACAGTCTCAAAAAGACTAAAAAAAATGGGTATCACTGCTTGACAATTTTGATATTTTTGGAACAATGTTTCTGATTTCCAAGACAATTAACGTTGAAAACCCTAGACTTTAACACGTTTGACTCATTTTGACAGTTTGGATGTTTTGTTTTGCATTTTCAGAAACTGATCAAAGAAACAAGCATGATAGACACTGTGTTTTGAAGAATGAAGACTGATAATGTGTATGTTCTACAACTTTTTCAAGTTGCAAGGTTATCATGAGGTCTCAACAATGAACAATCAAATTAATCTAGGTCAATGGCTTCATAATACAATGTTATAGGCTCAATGCTTGAATGTCCGTTAGCTCACACAACAATTATCACACTTCTAGGACATGAAGGTCCACGACGTAGGTGCCCATTTTTTTTTTGTTTCTAGGTGTTGTTGTCGTGGAGTGAAGATCTCTTTCACTACACAAATACTGTGGGACACATATGTTGGAAATCTTGGGGGGAAATTTTGCAACCCCTTGCACTATAATAAGGTACCTATTTGGAGGTAAACCGGGTTGGCCTCTAATTAACAAGGTTGTAGTAAGGGTCTGTGGTGTCTATCCAATCGGTTTGTACATGTGTGACTCATTTAAGAGCCTAGTTGATCACACTAGCTCCTTAGGGATATTCACCCGATCCAGACTATCACCAACACACCTCGCCCGAGCTTGGCTAGATAAGATGGAACTTTGGTTCGTGCCTTGTTTATATACCGATCGGAAGGATTACTAGTTTAAGGTCATTCTTCAAGGAAGAAGCACATTCCCCGGACAGGCCTTTCTAAAAAGTATAAAGGTTTCTAATCTAACAGTTTGTGCAAGTGCACCCAAAACTCAAGACACAAGGTAAATTGATAAAGCTCCAAAAGTTTGAAATGTGAACTAAGCTACACCACCATACAAGCACAAGTGTTCAATTTTAAACCCAAAAGTAGGTGTTGATTGTTTGTTCAATTTTAATGCACCAATTTGAGATTTTTTTTCCTTGTTCAATTTTAGCCCCCACGTCAATTTTACTCCCAAATCTGAAATGTGAGATGTGAGATGTTTAACAAACACTATTCTTTTTAAACCCAAATCGACAAGTGAATTCCTTTTAGTTTGCTTTGTTTAAACAAGTTAGTATCAAAAGGGTTTTTGCAAAATGAGAGTATATGTAACTTTGAAACAATGAACCATACTCACCAAAAGCTTACCCTTCCTGTTCGTGGGAACTCATCGTCTTGCAGAAAAATAAAGAAAGTATCAAAATTTTAGATTGAAAGATAAAGAATATTGGCCCTGATGAGCAATTTTCTAGGTGATTGCGGTAATGCATAGGCAATTGTGGTAAATAACAGGTGATTGCGGCCTAAAAATACCAATTGCAAAAAAACACTTTCACTTGTGGTAAAGCACAATCAATTGCGGTCTGGATCAGTCAGTTGTGATCTGGATCTATCAATTGCGGTACAATTCTTTGGATTGTGGTACCAGTGGATCAATTGCGGCAAACTCTAGAAAAGACAGAGACCCAGAAGATGACAGAAAAGAAATGCGAAAACCTACAATTGATTACGGTATTAAACCAGTCGATTACGGCACAATTTTGTCAAGTGTGACAAAATACCAGCAATTGCAAAATAACACAGATATAAAAAAAATACAAATTTTTAGATTTGTGACCGTACGGCCGTGGTTGATCAATTATTTTAGTCGTATACAAGAGATAATCGGGCTGTTTGATTTACGTTGAGTTCACCAAAATGTATGCCTCCTTTCGTGATCCGTGGTTCCCAAGCTTCCCAAAGGCGAGGGTTAGTAGCAAAGGTTTTACAAATGATATAAATCCACTACACAAAGCTACCAAAATGAATAACTTGAAGCATAACCAATAAAATGTACAAGCAAAGAAAGGAAAACAAATGAATGCAAACCCCAAAGTGCTTGAAGTTTCTATTGTTTCTCTCTACTCCTTTCAAAAAATTGTTTTTGATGCTTAGTATTGGTGTGGGCAGCATCTGTGACTTGAGAAGTGTCAAGAATTCGCTAATTGAAACGAGTGTGTGATCGCAAGATGGCTTGAATGCTAGAACCAAACTGACATAGTAATGGCGCATGAGAGCTTGAAATCCTGGATCCTTCAAATGGTTATGAAGGGTTTATTATATAGGAATTGGGGATGAAATGAATGGTTGAGATCAATCCCAGAGATAGGGAGATGAACGATTGAGATCAAAGGGAACTGGAGAAGCCATCAGTAAACTCCACCTCTTCAATTGGTAAAGAGGAGACAGAGTTAAGTTGACTGAAGAGCTAATTGTGAGTTACCTTTTTGAACTGAAGAGGTGGGTGAAGTTACCCATGTGGACTGGAGAGGTGGGTGAAGTTACCCATGTGGACTGGAGAGATGGGTGGAGTAACCCATGT
>MU226986.1:7326720-7358405 GCA_018584345.1 Thuja plicata
GTGATCTGATTGGAGTTATCTCTTTGAAGATAAATGAATATTTAATTTATTTATTTAATTAAATTTTTCAACATGTGAGATAATTGAATTCTTTTTTATTTAGAATTGCTTTATTGAATGAAATTAATTTAATTTAATTGGAAGAATTTAATTAGTAAGTTTAAATAGTTGAATTTAAACTATAGGAAATTGAATTTAATTAATTAATTATTGGTAATTAATCAATTAAGGTTAATTAATTAAATAAAATTAATTATTTAATTAATTTTGGAAATTTGATTAGATGTTTTGGGGAATGAATTTAGAAGAAAATAGATGATTAATTAATGATTAAAAACCATTAATTAATAGATGAAAATTAGTGTTTTTAATGTAAAGTCGCAAGCGTGTCCATTTTCGGATGTCTACACTTTAAATGAAATTAATTTAATTAGAAGAATTAGTTAATAAGTTTAAATATATAAATTTAAACTTTAGGAAATTGAATATAATTAATTAATTAAACAAAATTAATTATTTAATTAATTTTGGGGAAATTATTAAATGATTTGTGGAATGGTTTTAGAGAAAATAGAAGATTAATTAATGATTAAAAAACCATTAATTAATAGATGAAAATTATTGTTTTAATGCAAGATTGCAAGTATGTCCATTTTAGGGTATCTACAAAAATATCATCAATATTATTCTTACCATAAAGTGTATTGAACCTCCTCCTTTGATCAAATGGGCAACATTGTTACCAACTATAACAACTGCACTATCATAGTCTTCAAGTTTCACCAATTTTCTTTTGTCTCCAATCATGTGATGTGAACATCCATTGTCAATAACCCAATTATCTTTCATATCCACATGCAAAACTAAGGCTTTCTCTTCATTATGATTCTCATCTCTGATATCAATGAACACAATCTCATATTTTCTCTTCTTAGATTCATCCTATGTTGTTCCTTCATCAGTAGTATACTAACACTTATTCTGATATTTAGGCTTGAACTTCTTATGCTTGTACTTAGGCTCTTTATTAGGACATCTAGAAGCAATATGACCAATATTATTACATGAAAAATACTTCAAAGGAAATTTTCCTTCATAATTACCAGATCCCTTAGGGTAGTAACTTTACAAATAGGACTTCAATTTCTTCAAGTTCTCTTTCTTCTTTCTAAATTTGTTCTCATTCCTTAGAATATCTTCCAAGATTAGATGAACTTTCACCAACGTCATATCATTGCTTATTTTAAAAAATAATAGCTTTAAATTTAGATTCAACTTTAGGAAATTTATATCCAAATTCACTCATTTTAAAAGTAGCTAACTTACCAACCAATGTATCTCTTGTCACAGTAGTCACAGTTTTGATTTCTTCAATAGTAGATACTTTATTATTGTAAGGATTCAAGTATCTCAAGATTAGTTTAGAAATAATCTCACTCTCTTATAATGTTCCACCAGCGCATCTGATTCCATAAACAAGTTTGGTGATCGTATTCTCATAGGCATTAATGTTCTCATCTTCTCTCATCCTCAATATTTCATATTTTCCTTTCAGACTGTGTAGCTTGGCTTGCTTCACAAACTCATCTCCTTCATATAATGTCTCCAAATTTTTCCATAATTCATGTGTAGTCTTTAATCCCAAAATATTTGTGTACTTGGCATCAGATAAGGCACTCTTCAAAGCTTCTTTTTCTCTTGTATTATACTTGATTTTTTTCTCCTCATCAACAGTTGTAGTAGAAAGATTAGCAGGAGGCTTGTAATCTTTCTTTGTAATTATCCAATGTTCTTCACTAAGACATCTCAAGTGTGTAATCATCTAGTCCTTTTATATAGTATAATTTTTTGCATCAAATCTCAGACTCTCCTTCTTAAAGTTTTAAATACCAGATCTTCTCAATCTATCAAGCTTCCAAAAGAGGATATTAGCTCTGATACCAATTGTTAGACCTTTAGGAACAACACAAATGAGGGGGGTGAATCAATTGTTCCACAATATCAAAAAAAATTAACCAACTTATAAACTTTAAACTTAGATATGAATGATAAACATGAAAGAAAGATCATAATACAGTAACCAACACATAACACCAATATTTTGACGTGGAAACCCTCTTAGGGGAAAAACCATGGTGGGGTTGGAGCCCACAAGATGAATGCACTCTATTAAAAACACTATACCCTGTTAGGAGTATTACAAAGGGGAATGCACATGCATTTAGGCACACTACCTAGAGCCCACTACTCAAATACAACAAGGATCTCAATCCCAAGGAATACTCACTACCTTAAAAAAGTATATGATCTCAAATCATAGAGGACATACTATCCAAGTTCACAAACTGAAAAAAAATTCTCTGATATGCCAAAATAATTCTATTTAAGTACAATAATTCTTCACCTTAATTATAGGGTGATCCCACAAAACTGTGTCCCACTTTTTGGCCAACTTTGACACTGAAACAAAAATTCTAAAAAACAACTTCGCTTTCGGACACCTATTGTTGTAAAAAAATTAAGAATTTGAAGATGATGTAAACTAGGAAATTTTATCATTTTGTTTCTAGTTTATAAATATATTTTTTTAAAAAAATTTGGAATTTATTTGTATCCATTTTTCCTTCTCCTTCATAAATTGTTTGTGTGAAAAATCAGCATTGTTCAGGAGTGATACTCACTTTGATCAACATAAATTTTTTTAATAAAATTGATAAGAATGTAATTATTTTTAATTTAGGTTTATAACACCATTATCTAGAGAATCCATTTGGTTTCATTCAGTTTGGTTGAATATTTTATAGTTTATTGAGTTATAAAGTGACATTAACTATAATTTGGACATAGGTTCACTTGGATCGCTCTAACTCTATCTCTATATATTGAAATTCATTTATTCTTTTTCTGATAGAAATGTAACATAAATACCTATTTTCTAGATATTTTTCATAATTTTTTTTCCTAATTTACTATTTTTCTAGAAGCGTCGAACAGAGAAGTCGCTAAATGGTCAGACAACCTATGTTTAGTAAAACTTAAAAAGAAAAGTCTTAATAAACTCAATATATATAAAAATCATAATCATTGGAAAGATTTCTCTGAGTACTATCATCATGTATTTAGGTTTGTCATATGAATTTATTTTATCCCATAAAAATTTAATGTCAAAGTGATTTTTTGTCAACATTTTGTTGGGTGCAAAGGAGACTCGATTATAGATGTGAATGAGGAGTAGAGAGATTATACCAAAGGTATTTTTATCCAAGAGGCTTTTATATAACCATTTTCAATTTAATCCTTCAAATGGGAGCTCTCAAGGCTTAAATCACCATATTTTCTTAAAAATGTGTAATTTCAGCAAAAATTAGGATGTTCAAAAAAGTTGGACCACACTACAAATTCCACTCATACCTCTTCTATTAGGTATTCCACACTGTCTTTAACCTTTGCACACTATTACAACTACACATGGTTACATATATACACATATTACATCAATTTATCTCAACTACGTTGGTCATGGACCTAATTACAAAACAATAATTAATTTCCATCTCAATATCAATGTGATCCATTGAGTGACAGCTAAGACACAGCAATTATCTATAAAAATATCTCAAACATGCTCCAGATATGTAGATCACTCCAAAAACCTTTGTAATATGCTACATCACCATGCCGGATAAGAACTCGTGAGAAAATGAACATGACACATGAAATTAACCAAATCCAATCACATAATCTAATGCAATCAACCAACATGAATAAGACACGATCAAGAAACATCTGCAAGAAACTTGAAGTACCAAGACATCAACATTAACATCTCTATCACAGAATTCATTCACTTCTTTACTATGTTAGTTAGGAACACTAATAATCAACCCATGTCATAAAATAAAATTATATTTTTAGCATCCAAGTCATGAACCACTCGAGCTGAGGACACACATCTATGTCGTGAACTCACCACCAGGTTAGCAATAAATAATATTGCATAAGTGATCCACACCGATCCAAATACTAAAACATTATCTTAGTCTAAACAACCAAAATAGAAGGCTGTGATAAATCCATCATAACTCTCTCATCTCAGTATGCGAACCTTTTCCACTTGAACAAAATCAAGTATAGACATCCCAGAAAAAAACTGTATGATCACAACATCAAATCTTCAATATAGTAGTCATACCATAGAAATCGTCTCACTGAATAAACTAGGAACATTGTCTTCAACAATAGGAATATGTTTACATCAAAAAAAAAACATTAATTCTAGCTCATATATACATAACCTGAACAATATCTCAGCAATCTCCAACAAATTTTTCCAACTTATTAGATATCATGATTTCATCAAAACTCAATCTCTTTTTCTTTTTGATAAAACTATACATTGGTTTGTTCGACACTCCTTTTGGTATAACATGACCATTTGATGCACTTCCTTTTTGTTTTTTCAAGAGCCAGGTTTCTTCGATAAATATTTATACGATGAAAGCAAATTTTGTTTCATCAAAACATTGATGACATCATTTCTTCCTTCATAGAAGCCTTTAATAGAAACCTTATTTAAATTTGAATCTTGTTGCCAATTTCAAACCTATTATGTTTTACAAGATGAACAATACTGAGCTCCTACAGGTAAAATATAATGATTGTGTGAAATAAATATGGTAGGTGGAAAATCATACCAGTTCTCACATGTTGGTAGTGATTATTTTAAGAAAACTTCAGTAGCTTCAATTTTTGGGAAAATATAAAATCTTGTTGATGATCAGTAGCAAATGACTATGAGAAGAGGCTATGTAGGAATTATTGGTGTTATTTTGACTCTTAGCAAGCACTAATTTTTTGCAAACTTTAAGACTCCAATAATCACTCTTTCTAGGGATGGGGTATTCAGTGAATACCTACAATAATCTAAAATATCTCTAGGAGATATAGAGAAAAGGTGAGATAGACAATGTATAATAGATGGTGGAATTATACAATGGGATGATGAAAGTTGATCCTAATCTATTGTGCATGGAAAATATATCCTTTTCTTAACAAAATAAGTGTTTCAAGACTTTTCCATGCACTAGGAGTTATTGTATTTCTTCTTATGTGTTTTGTAGGCAGTATGAGGTCTCACCTCCCTTTCCTATGATTATATATGATCCACTCCATAGATTCTCAAACTTTACATGTTTTCCTATATCCTAATTTTTGTAATTCCTCATGAGAACCCATTCTCCCTCTTGAAATTTTCTATCTTTTGACTTCTTCTCATGAAGATCTTTCACCTGTTGTTGGATTTTAGAAATTTTCTTCTAAGCCTCTGTTCTAATTGCATCTAATTTTACCAATTGTTCAAACCTTTCTTCTATAGGATCTAAGATCTCCATTTCCTCATTAATCACAAACTTATAATCCTAAGACCTCTTATTCTTATCAAGCAATCTCCTTATATTTTTCAAAATATTTTTATCGCTTGATTTTTCTTGCCCATTTCCTTGAGGATGGTATGGTGAAGCATAAGAGACTATGATACCATAACCTTCATAGAAAGTATGAAATTAATATGATCTAAAACACATGTTGGATGTTGTTAGAATTGGCTAGTACTAATGTTGTTGACATTTATGTTTTGTCACTGATTTCAACATATGTTTCTTTGGAGGAAGAACAAACTAGTTTATACTATTGTATGATGACTGAGTGAAGTGTATGGATACTATACGGTTGAATCATAAAGAGAAAAGATGATGATATGTAGAAGGATGTATGGTGATCTTATTTCTAAGGTTTCTTGGCTTAATATTATATATTGGATGAGTTAAAGATGTTTTAATGAAGACTAGATACTGGATTGTGACAGTGATGCTTGACAGAGAGAGCCTCTGTGTTTTGAGTAAATCTTACAAGCGATGATGATTCAGGTTATGCAAGATTAAGGGATGATAGAAGACATGTTAAGGAATTTTTTTCTATGGGTTGCAAGTTGTATGATTATTGGTGATATCAGTTGTAGCATGTATTCTCGAGGAGACCTATTTGGGGTCGACTTCATAGATGTAGCATGTATTGTGGATTGAAAGCATGGATTACGGATCTTGGATTATATTTAATGAATTGTAATTGATGCTTACTTGTTATAGGTGTGTGTGTTATTTTTTGTACCTATTGTCTGCAACACAAAACTTCAATAAGTCATTATATTAGTGAAAGAACAAAGAAAACAAGAGTTAACAAGCATATCTATCACTAAAATTGACCTATTGCTTCCTATCTAAGAATAGTTTGAAGAATGCTACTATAATTGCCCTCAGATTATGCATTAACCAGTGACAAATACAAGCTTAGAATGGAAGATTTGAATGCTTTTAATCTAAATTCTCAAGAAATGTTCATTTTAAAGATCCAAAATGAAAGATTATAACAATGCTAAGAAAGAATGAGCTAAAATGCATTAAGATCTATGAAAATAAGACTAGCATAAGTTTGTAAATTGAAATATCAAATTAGGGGGCCATTGAGCTTAAAATTCATTCCATTTATAGAAGAATTTGGTGAATGAGAGGTTAGGATTGAAAGTGGAAGAGAGGTGGAGATTGAATCTTTGGTGATCCATGTGAGGTGATCCAAGTGATTTAACTGTCATTGGCTAGGGGTTTGACTTTCCCTTTTGCAAATGTGGAGTTATAATTAGGATTTATTTAATTCCTTTTTATTAATTACTTTAGCCATATTTTTTATTTATTTTTATTTAAATTGAATTGATTTGATTTAATTGGCTAAGGAAATTAATGTAATTTAGTGATTAAATCACTTAGGAGATTAAATTTGATTTAAATGAATTATGCCAATAAAATGAAGAATTGTCTAGACATAATTAGGGGTATGATCACACTTAGGGAAAATAGGGTCTATGGTTAGAGCAGACCAAATTAGGATGGTTACATTTTCCCCTCTTTGAATTGATGTGCGAGCAGTGCATTGATTCAAAGAAAGTTTTGATGTTGACTTCAGAAAGTTTGAGAATTTTGCACTTGATTGAATGAAATGTCTGATGTGATCAGTCTCACACTTGATTTAACTAAGACTGGTAGAATTGACTTTGAACTAGATCGGACAAAGGTAAATAAACAAAGATCTTAAAACTATCAATTCTGAACTTGGTTATTGTCCGAGAATTATTAATACTGACTCAGAACTTGATCAAATGAAAGTCAGTACAAAGCTATCAGGAGCTTAATAAGAATCTAAGAAAAAGTAGACATAAGATATCTAGCTTGTGAGAACCGAAGGCTTCCATCCAATAGTCTCGACTTAGTCGAGGGAAGCTATCATGCCCTTAGTCATTTGATGAAGAAGTCATTTTAATGTTGTTTGAGCAAGAATTTGATTGATTTAAGTGTGATCATGCCCCCTTGGGAATGAAATTGAAGGAAAAAATAATAAAATCCCTCTATAGAATGATATATCACTTGAATTGATTGATTGAATCGAGAAAGAATCAACTAGAAGAAATGGAGAAACGTAGGTGTGCTAAGAGAAAATACAATTTTACCAAGTTAACCACTTTTAAAATGTGAGTTTTGAGTCTGATAAAATGATTTTGGACTAATATTTTGATGAATAATGTGCAATTTGATGGTATAGAACCTAGAAAATTGATTGCGTAAAGTCGGGGAATCATTTTTGGAACATATGGAGCAATTCTTCATTTTTGGTGACTGTCATAAAAATTTTACTGTGCTATGTAAAACATCATTTGTGCATTTGATTTCATTCTCGATTGATCAGAAAGAGAAAAAAATTGAGTTTCAATTGTCTGGGAGGTGTTCTGCAGCTCCTAAATAGCTCAAAAAGTCAAGTATATATCTCAAAATTTACTTTTTAGCCATTCATTTTCACTTTTATCCTTGGTAATATGAGAGCTTTGCAGAAAAGATGGTGGTCCCTATGGAGAAGTATCGATTTAAGCTCACCCAACAACATCAACATCTAGCCAACTACCCACCACCGGTAAGTACCTCAAAACCTACCTATTCTTATTTTCTATTTTCAATTTTATGCATTTTTGTAGTAGTTAGAGCAATTTGAATTCTGCATCGCATCCTAAATTGGGAATCACATCTGGTTAATCCCATGTTGCATCCCATTTTTTCCAAATTTCCCATGTTGTATCCCGTAGTTTTGGGATTGTTTCCTATTTTTACTTTTTCATCGCATGTGGTAGAGGTAAATAGGAATTTCAATGTCATCGCGTCCTGTTAAAACAAGCTCGCATGCTGCATCCCGCATCGCATCCTGTCAAAATAGGATCACTTCCCGGATGCCCCATCGCATCCTGGAAATCACAGATTGCATCTAGTAAAAAGGATCGCACCCCGTAGGAATAGAGTCATTTTTGGTTTTAAACTTGGTTTTCTTCTAATTTTGACTTTTTTCTTCTTTTGGCCATAAAAAACACTTAGCTGATAACTTTTGTGCATTGTTGCCTTAGGTATAGTGTTGATTTGAACTTATAAATGATGTTTGTTAATAGGTTCCTTTTGAGTTTGTGTTGTTCCAAGGACCATACCCAGGTTGCGTTCTTTCTTTATCTAGATCACTGACAGGTGACAAGGTAGAGATAGTCGCCCGTGTAGGTTTACTTTCACTAAGAGATTTACCCAACATTGGGGTAAATCAGGGGTTGTTGACTGCTCTTTCCAAGAGATGGCATTCAAAGAACAACACCTTCAATCTCCTAACCAGTGAGATGACCATCACACCCAAGGATGTGTGGCACATTCTTTGAGTTCCTATTATGGGCTAAGAGGTTCAATTTGAGTCAAATTTTGTTACATCTATTGCCACGGCTCGACGGTTCTTTGCAAATGATTCTATGGCTTATTGATATCTTACTTGGGGTTACATGTGTGATCATTACGATCATATTCCTATTTATTTAGTTGCATTTATTGGAGGCATCCTTATGCCTGAGAGAGGATAGCACGGTTTCATGGTTCGCTGGGTGGATATGCTAGAGAATATGGTCATATCTTCCCAAAGATTTTCATGGGGTAGATGCATTCTAGCCCACATTAATAGAGATTTGCATGAGATTGTGTACAAATATTCCCGCAGTATAACTGTAGGTATTCTTGTACTATAGATCTGGGCCTGGGAGCATATCCATGTTATATGGCTGATAGTAGATAGGTAGCACTTGGATCAGTACCTGTATGTATATATGTATTCAGGATGGATTCAGTAGCCCCATTTGGGTAAGGTATAGTATTGGCATCATCTTTTTGATGACATGATAGTAGTTGTATGGTGACCATACCTTGATTGCGAGGAGTGGGTCTCAGACAGGAGGCAAATGCCTTACATTTTCCAGAGCAGGTACATGATTGGTCGACCAAGTATATTGTAGAGCACTTCTTGGTTACCCGGGTATTGAGACAGTATGGTCATGTGCAAGACAAGTGTCAGGATTTATCAATTTATGCCCGGATCCATGATGAGGAGCCACTGTGGGGTGCCCACTTGGTATATGAGACTGCACAGCATGCTATTAGGGAGATGGTTGCAGTTGGTTGGGACCTTCTTTCAGATGTTGCAGATTCAATTTGTTTAGATGGTTATCTTGCACAGAAGTTGCAGCATCCTTTTTCATGGTTTACAGCTCCTGATGAGGCAGTTCCTCAGATTGAGGACCCATTAGATTATGACCCAATTGATGATCGACTTGTGAGAGGTAGAGGGATAGCATGGCAAGAGAGGAGAGATGGGGGGAGGGATGGTGGGAGAGATGGTAGGTGCCCTCCTCTAGACAGAGGGTAGGGTCCAGATGATTGAAATGATGGTGGAGATGATAGGGATAGGGGTGCAATGGGTGGTGGAGAGGGAGCTAGTGGCAGACAGACTCGCCTCAATTTCATTGCTTCATAGAGAGATCCATTTCCACTCCTGACTAGAGAGAAGTAGTGATAGTTAGATAAACAGTAGGATAGGAAGTAGGATAGGCCTACTGGTCAGGATATAGATAGAGGCTCTGGGAGAGATGATGATACATTGTCACAATGTGAGTGTGAGCATGAGCAAGTTAGAGCTAGGATCACAAAATTGGAGGCATTACTTGCAGATAGTGATGTACAACTCGAGCGCCTGAGAGTAGAGAGGGATCTGCAGGGTGATATAATCAAAGTAGAACAAGATACCTAGGCTTGGATAGCAACACACCAGAGACATAGAATGGAATATTACTTTGGTTTATATCATGTGGCAGTTCCAGAGGACCAGAGAGCTCCTTCATATTCACACATCACACAATAGTCTGAGGGGGCGATGCCTCCAGCAGCTCCTTTTGTACCACCTCCTCCTCCTCCTCCAAATCAGGGAGAGGGTGGGAGTTAGACCTGATTTTTTACTCATATATATTTTGAGACATTGTGTATATCATGATCCTTCTGAGATCATTCATTTTACTATGGATATTTATACATGTATATCTGATTCACACTGACGCTCTAATACTTGTCTATAGATAGTTCCACATTTTTGATCTATTCCATATTTGATATATCTTGATATGTTCATGGGTTCTCTTTCTTTGATAGATGTTTAGATTGATGCACATGTGATTATGATCTTGGTCTCTTGATAAGTTTGATTAGATTATGTGATGACATCATTTATGCTCTTTGATTTATTACTAATATATAAATGTGTTTCAAATGATGGTAAGTGAATATGCAAATGTATGTTTTTGAGATTTTATTTATGCAAATAAATGTATGGATGCACTTAGGATATAGAAATAAATGCAATGCTTCAATGCTATTTTTTTTTGTATTTTCTCTTTCTCATTTATGAATGCAGAATGTATGTCATGGATATGCAACAAAATTAATATCAGTAATATAGAATATGTAATTAACTTGGATTTTGGATGAATCAGGAAATATTTTTAAGCTCAAGTCTTTATGTTTTTCTTTTAAATGAATCATGCAATCTCTAAATGAATCTACATGTAGACTCTTAGGACTGTCACTGATTTACATACATTGTAGCATTTTATCATCATTGGGTGTTTTTGTAATGGACATCACCTGATAGTACAACTATCACTAATACCTACTGGTATCATGAAAGTATGAATACTACGTGTATTGGATGCAATGTTGGAAATAAACTCAAGCATCAACGCTTAAAAGTTAGGACAACAAGTTAGTTATCTCCTTTTACAATTAAGAATCAGGTTCTATTCAAGAATAATTGGTGTAGGGCACCTCCATTTTTGTTGTTTTTGATGTGATTTAGTGTTAGGTTAGGTGTTTAGGATGAGTTAAAATAAGGTCCACTAGGGTAGATCCAATTTGTGGTCATTTCCATGTTTGTAAGAACCAAATGAGCTCATAAGGGATATTATGGTCATTTTGACCTAGAAAGCCAAAATGTGTTATTTTTGTTTACCTTGGGGTTAGAATGTGTCTTACGACCCTAAATTTCCTAATGATGGTCATAGAAGTCAATCACGACCATCGATTTGACCAAAGAAGTCAAAATGCACCAAATGGAAAAGTTGCTAGCAACATTGAAAAGTTCCTCGAGCAACTTTTGCAACTTTATGACAAGAAGTTGCAAAATCAAGTTGGAGCGGTTGTAACTGATCATCCTCAGTATATGAGCTTGGATTTGATGTTTTGGGAGGGTTAATGAAGTTTTTAATTGTATAATTTGTTTTTGGTACTTGTGTACGGATGCCTATGAATGTATTTTTGTAATCTACATTGTCTTATTACTCCTGTACGGTTGTGTATGGATTGGGAGAGCAGAAAAGACCCTATGGGGGTGTAGTTTTTTCAATTAGATTCCTTATACAATATGTATTTTTATTTCAAGTTCATTTAGTGTAAAGTTAGAGATTTTTTTAAGTCACTAGTCTTCAAGTGACATTTCCAATGTTGCAGAGCTAGAAATGGCTCTAACCTAAGAACCCACCAGTAGAATTGATTGAAACCATGGGGGAAGTAGGGTTGGATTCTTTACATATGGTTTTTGTTTTCCTTTTTTTTGTTTCAATGGATTTCCTAGACCAGATGAGAAGCCCTATGGATGACTATTGAATACAGGTGAGCCTAGATAGGGTGAAGAAGGATTTCGTTCGAGCACCCATGATCTTGGAGGAAAGAATTAGTGAAATTTTTTAGAATCCCTAAGGAGTCTCCTTAAGGGATCAAAAGGTGGGAGTATTTAAAATTAATTTTGCAGATCAATTTGGTGACAATTGATCAAGATTGGTCCAGAGGCCTAATTAATAGGCTGAAACTAGGGCCTGATAGAAACTAGGGTTGTGGGTGCATCCAAGAGCCAAGATTTTGGAATCTGTTGGATTTTATAGACACCTTGAATATTTTAAAGGTCTTATGTGGGGTTTTTGGATTATTTCAGAGCATTAGGCCAAAAATTGTGAAATTAGATCTATTAGGAAACAAGCCAATTAGGCCTCCTAGTGAATTTGATGCCAAATGAATTGGTAAAGTGTCCAGAAGTGTGTGAAAGGGTTCTAAAGACCTATGAATGGGCCAATAACATAGACAAGAGTCTAAGTGAATGTATGGGGAGATCCTAAGCATGGGTTTGGGATTCTAGGAGGAAATCTAGTGAAGAGGTCTAGGCAATTGAGGAACTAGTTGGACTAGTTGAGCTTAGAAACTTTGGAATCTTCAATAGATCAACTATACCTTGGAGGAGAAGTTGATAGTGAGGGTCTTGGAGATCCTAATTGGAGAAGAATCAAAAATTAAGTAACCATTGGATGGCTAGGAGAGAGAAATAAGCATATTGAGTAAAGAAATCACTAGAGTACCAAACCACCTGCATCAGAGTGGTATCAGAGCCAGAAATTCTTGAAGTTTGTGTATGTCTGAAGGGGAGCAGAATCAAGAGGTTGACAGCATGCCTCCTAAGGCAATGAGTAGGGATTCCATTGTGGAATTGGTTCAGGGCCTCTTGGAGAAGGCTAGTGTGTCTGAGACAAAGAATAAAAAGAAGATCACTAAATGGGGAGACGAGAGTGATGAGGATGTTGAAAGTCAGACAAAAGAGTCATCTAACTGTAGACACCCTAAAATGGACAGGCTTGCAAATTTACATTAAAAACACTAATTTTCATCTATTAATTAATGGTTTGTTAATCATTAATTAATCATCTATTTTCTTCTAAATTCATTCCCTGAATCATTTAATCAAACTCCCAAAATTAATTAAATAATTAATTTTATTTAATTAATTAGCTTTAATTGATTAATTATCATTAAATTAATTAAATAAACTTAATTTCCTATAGTTTAAATTCAAATAATTAAACTTACTAATTAAATTCTTCCAATTGAATTAATTTCAATTAAATTAATTTAATTTCATCAAATAAAGCAATTCTTAATCAAAAAGAATTCAATTATCTTACATGTTGAAAACAATTATTAAATAAATGAATTAAATATTCATTTATCTTCAAAGAGATAACTCCAATTAGATCACATGGGTTACTCCACCCATCTCTCTAGTCCACATGGGTAACTTCACCGACCTCTTCAGTTCAAAAAGGCAACTCATAATTAGCTCTTCAGTTAACCAAACCCTATCTCCTCTTTACCAAATTAAGAGGTGGAGTTTACTGAGGACCTCTCCTGTTCCTTTTGATCTCAACCATTCATCTTCCCATCTCTGGGATTGATCTCAACCATTCATATCATCACCAATTCCTATATAATAAACCCTTCATAACCATTTGAAGGGTCTGGGATTTCAAGCTCTCGTGTGCCATTACTCTGTCAGTTTGGTTCTAGCATTCAAGCCATCTTGCGACCACACACACACATTTCAATTGTTGAATTCTTGAAGCTTCTCAAGTCATAGACACTGCCCCGCCAATACTAAGCATCAAGAAAAGTGTTTCAGAAGGAGTAGAGAGAAACATTAGAAGCTTCAAGCATCGTGGGGTTTGCATTTATTTGTCTTCCATTCTCTTGCTTGTACATTTTATTACTCACGTTTCTTTTATTCATTTAGTAGTCATTATATACTTGATTTACATTCATTTGTGAAACCTTTGCTATTAACCCTCACCTTTGGAAAGCTGTGGGAATCAAAAAGAGAGGCGTACATTTTGGTGAACCGGACATGAACAAACAGCCCAAATATCTCTTGTAGATGAAGAAACGGATTGATCAACCACGGCCGTATGGTCATAAATTTAAAAATCACACTTTTCTTCGACATTTGTAGTATTTTGCAATTGCTGGTATTTTACCGCAATCAACCATACTATGCCGCAATCGACTGGTTTAATACCATAATTGATTGCAGGCTTTCACAGTTATTCTGGCCATTTCTTGTCTTCTGTCTTTTGGTATTTTTCCATAATCACCCGATCCGTGCTGCAATTGCAATAAGTTTGCCGCATTCATCCGATCCATGCCGCAATCGACAACAGTTTGCCGCATTTGCCAGTTATTTAACGTAATCGATAGCATTTTGCTGCAACTGCCAGTTATTTACCGCATTTGACAGAGCATTACTACATTTGCAAGAATATTTCCACAATCGCAGGAAATATTGCAAACATCAGATCCAAAACTTTTTCCCATCTTCTTTTAAATTGACATTCTTTTTAGTTTCTGTGCAGGATTAGATCAAAGTCACCAAGGATAGAGAAGGGTAAGTTTGGTAAGCATCATTTGTCATTTCAAAGTTCCTTATATCCTTATTTTGCAAATAATCCTTTTTGGTACTAACCTATTTTAAAAAAACACAAAACTAAAAGGAATTCATTTGTCAATTTGAGTTTAAAAATAATTGTGCTTGCAACACATATCACACCTCATATTTTGGATTTGGGCTTAAAAATTGACATGGGGAATAAAACTGAACAAAGGCAAAGAATCTCTCAATTTGGTGCATTAAAATTGAACAAGCAAACAACACCTACTTTTGGGCTTAAAATTGAACATTTGTGCTTGTATGGTGGTGTAGCTTAGTTCACATTTCAAAATTTGGAGCTTAATCACTTTACCTCATGTCTTGAGTTTTGGGTGCACTAGCACAAACTGTTAGATTACAAACCTTTATACTTTTTAGAAAGGCCTGTCCGGGCAATGCACTTCTTCCTCGGAGAACGACCTTAAACTGGTAATCCTTTCGATTGGTATATAAACAAGGCGCAAACCAAAGTTTCATCTTATCTAGCCAAGCTCAGGCGAGGCGTGTTGATGATAGTCTTGATCGGGTGAATATCCCTAAGGAGCCAGCGTGATCAACTAGGCTCTTAAGTGAGTCACACACGTACAAACCAATTGGAGAGACACCACAGACCCTTACTACAACCTTGTTAAATAGAGGCCAACCCGTTTTACCTCTGAACATATACCTTATTATAGTGCAAGGGGTTGCAGAATTTCCCCCCAAGATTCCCAACATATGTGTCCCATGGTATTTGTGTAGTGAAAGAGATCTTCACTCCACGAAAATAATACTTGGAAACGGAAAAAATACAGGCACCTACATCGTGGACCTTCATGTCCTAGTAGCGTGACAATTGTTGTGTGAGCTAACGGACATTCAAGCATTAGGCCTATAACATTGTATTTTGAAGCCATTGACCTAGATTAATCTGACTGTTCATTATTGAGACCTCGTGATAATCTTACAACTTGGAAAAGTTGTAGAACATACACAAATTCAGTCTTCATTTCTCAAAACATAGTGTCTATTGTGCTTGTTCCTTTGATCAGTTTCTAAAAACACAAAACAAAACATCCAAACTGTCAAAACGAGTCAAACATGTTAAATTCTAGGGTTGTCAATGTCAACTATCTTGCAAATTCAGAAGCATTGTGTGATAAACTACCACGATCAACCAGTTATTTTACCACAATCGGTGAAATTGTACCACATTTGACCTGAGATACTATATTCATGTTCTGACCTAAAAACCTTGAAAGAATTCTTCATTTGGTGTCCAAAACTATTGTCTATCCCAGGAAAATGCGAAGAACATTGTGTGAATCTCTAAACATTAAAGATTACCCTTTCTCTGTAAAGCACTATTATTGTCTAAAACATTGTTAGTTCAAAAGCTCAGACTCGAAATATCTTGATCTCATCATATCAAACATCATCATCTTTATCAAATTGACTTTATCCAAGACAAAGGTTGGCAAATCTTATCTGTTATCATCACCACTTTGAGATCAAGTTATATCAAAATCTATCCTTAGAATTACCCTTGTCCAAAACATAACTCAAAATTTTCTTAGAAAGGATCCTCTTCTTTGTTTTCTTTGTATCACTTGTTTTAGTTACAAAACCTGGACCACACTATGTCTCAAACACCTCATAGAGGACCTTACACAAGATCCAAGGCTTGAGCTCAACCTGATGAGTCATATATCAACCATTTCCCCGCTTGGGAAACAAAGCAAGAGAATGATCCATTCATGAACACCAGTTCTACTCTATTCATTGAACAACCTTGTGGGGCAGCCTTTTTCCAAGATATCACCGAAGAAGAACTTGAGGATGTGGAGCAAGATGCTTACTCCACCAAAGTAGTTGACACTGTTGTAGAGAGGAACCCTAAATGTTACTTAGCCATGCTAATAAAGAAGGGATTAAAACTTCCCACTGAATTCAATGTATCAACTATATGGCTCGAAAACCCTCTCACAGGTCAGAATACTACTCAACTTCCCTAGATAGTACTTGTTGTGTCACAATTTTTTCCACCATTGGCCTTACCCACATCAACATAGACTGTATCCAATCAAACCAATGACCCAACCCAAGCTAGTAAATCATCTACCCAAGGCATGACAGGCTCGCAACTAAGTGCACCCATGGTCACTAGTATGCCTCCACCTTTGGTCTCATGGCCTGCATAATCAAGCTCTCATGCTATACCTTCCATCCCACCAAACACCAATAATTCTGAAACTATACCACTGCTACAATCAATCCACACTAATCTGGGTATCAACACATCATGCCCACAGGGATCCATCTCTGCCAAAATGACTTACAGTCAAGGCCTGCCCAAAACTATATCTTTGCCCATTCTGACACCCTTCCAACCTCTGCAACAGCAACCCCAACTTCAGTTACCTCAGTTCCAACCTCTGCAACAGCAACCCCAACTTTAGTTGCCTCAAATCCAACCTCTGCAACAGCAACCCCAACTTTAGTTGCCTTAGTTCCAACCTCCGCAATAGCAACCCCAGCTTCAGTTGCCTCCAATCCAACCTCAGCAGCAACAATACCTACCCCAACATTATCAACCCCAGTTTCAGTCACAACAACAAACCCATCATAACCCATCATGGACTACTCATGTCCCTCTAGTTACAAATCACTCGGTGGGGAATCAATATCAAGTCCCTAGGATGAAATCCTATGTTCCTACTCAAGGAACACAGAGGCATAGCCTCATACCCACCATGGCACAAAGGAATGTCCACACGCATCAGCCTCAATATCAAACAGACATGCTAATGCAACAAATGCAAACCCTTCAAACCCAAATGATGGATATGCAAAATCAAGGGCAAACTAAATCCTATACCACAAAGGATTTATACCCATACCCCTTTGACCATTCTCTTCAAATGTCTTTATTCCCAAACCACTTCTCAGTGCCAAAATTTGACAAGTATAGGGGCAGTACCAACCCTATTGAGCATATATGAGAGTTCTTTGCTAGTTGCATCGAAGTCACTCATGATGAGACATATCTAATGCGACTGTTCCCACAAAGCTTAGCCAGACCAGTAATGGAATGGTTCTCACATCTACATCATGGCATCCAGTCTTGGAAAGAATTAGCTAAAAAGTTCATAGCTCACTTCCATCATAACATCGAGTGCAAGGTCAACATCAAGGACCTTTGCGACATTAAATAGAAAGATGGGGAGTATTTTGTGAAATTCTTACAAAGCTGGAGGAATACGAAAAACCGCATCACATATGATGTGCCCGAACAAGACTTAATAGTCATGTTTGTTGACAATCTGATCCCATACATGTCATTCACAACAGAGTTGTCGTTAGCTCCGAACTTCACACAACTCATCAAAAGAGGAGTTCGTTGTGAGAAGAACTTGGTCAAAAGAGGAATCCTTGCAGATCCCACATAAACAAACACAAATAAGAATGCAATAGAAAAATCTAAGTGGTGGAACAAGAACAAAAATGTCACTAGCGATGGTGTCATTGATGTAAAGATGGTCAACTATGCGCAACCCAAGGTGTCACTGCAAGGTGCATCTGTGGCAAACCAAAACCTCACAGGGCCCACTCAATAAGAATACACCCAAAACCAACCTCCCCCTATACAAGCAGCCATTGTGCCAAATAGTCATCAACAAAATCAACGCAAACCACAGTTTCAATTCCAACAATGAGATTTCACACCATTGGGAGAGCCGATAGAATCAAATTTACACAAGTTGATACAATCAAACACTATCACTCTCCCAGAAATCAGGGACTTTGAATAGGATGAAAACAAACCAAGGTGGTATAGTGACAAAGATTTCTATGAGTTTCATCGGGTCAAGGGGCACAAAATAGCAAACTGCTACCGATTGAAGCATGCTATTCAAGATCTGATTGACATAGGGATCATCAATGTGACGAATACTCAAAATAAAGGCACAACTGATCACACCATTTTAAATGATACCTTACGTGATCACAACAAGGGAAAAGCCTCCGGGTCTGGTGGACAAACCAATAAATTTAACTATACATATGCCAACAGTGAAAATGCCATAAATTGCATAAATCCTTCAAATAATCATGTGTCCACAATCACTATCAGGGACCAAGGTAACAATTGTGTTGTAAATATGCATCATGCTAGAGTCCTCTTACAAGGAGTACCATCCTTAGCTACTACAATAGCTAATCCTATAGCAAACTTAGATCCACAAAAAAGCATAGTGGACCAACTAAAGTGCACACCCACCCAGATCTCCATGTTTGACCTCTTGTGCATATCTCCGCAGCATAAACTGGCATTTGACCAAGCACTTCAAAATGCAATTGTTCCAAGGGAAATAACACCCAAAAGCTTCCAAACAATGGTTAACCATATAGAAACAAACAAACATGCCACATTCATAGACCGTGATGTGCCATCGCATAAGCCCCTGCATAGTGATCCTCTAAACTTACTTGTCCAAATCCACAAAAGCATTGTCCGTAGGGTCCTTGTTGATGGTGGAGATGGGTTAAACATTTGTACTCTAAAGTTAATCAAGAAATTAGGTTATTCTGAATCAAGAATTGATGTCACAAGGAGGATAAATATCTGAGCCTATGATGAAAAGGAAAGGTCCTCTAAGGGTATTATCATTCTACCTGTTCGCATTGGTCCTGTTGTCAAAAACACACCCTTCCAAATCTTAGACCTTGAGTTGGGATACAACATGTTACTAGGGAGACCATGGATACATGAAATGCAAGCTGTACCTTCAACATACCATCAATGCATCAAGTTCGCTCACCAAGGAGAGGAGATCATCATAGAGGGAGATCCCAATCCCTTCCAATATTGTAATGCGGTCCAAATGAGCACCGATAACTAGGTACCATCAAACCAAGATGCAAGCATCTTGTCCTCTTCAAATTCAAGTCCCAAAGATGTTACATGGGCAGCGGGAAAGATATACATTAACCATGACGCAAGTATCTCCTCCCCTTCAAATTCAAATCTTAAAGATGTCACAGAGAAAGCAGGCAAGATATCCATCACGGACAAGGGATGTGGTGAATATAGATATGAAGAGGCTTTCACCATCACACACATGCCTCTAAGCCCAAGAACTCATGGTATGCCACAACCTGTCATTGCAATAGAAACTCCACAGCTGGTTCTATTTAGATGTCCACCCACAACCTTTGTCCGATGGGGAGACATAGTGGAAGAGAATCCTTTTGAGCAAGACATCAATACCTGGTTATACAGAGACTCCCCTAAGACAATCCAACCACCACTACCTTTGGAAAACTACGGTAATGGTTACATAGTGATACAAATATTTGGGTATGATGGTACAACTAGACTAGGGGCAAGGCAACAGGGCATATATGAATTGCCTCTCCCACCAACCCAAAGAAACACTAGAGGTTTGGGCTATGGACAAAAAAGCACTAGTTTGGTGATCCAAGACATTCAAGTCAATCAAGAGCAAGTAGCAGAGATGCACCAGGGGCACAACACTAAGAATATCCTAATAAGCAACATATTAGCACAGTTGTTTCCCACCAAAGAGGGAACCACACAATCCCCATTAAACCTACACAGAAATAAACGATAACCAAGGAAGTGAGACATCAGACAAACATTCGATTGAGACAGGCTCCCATGAGTATGAGTAGAGATCCCTCCACGACTCTGAACCCTCAATCCCTTATTTTTTCCCTCAAGTCAATATTATCATAAACCTAGCAGACCTATTTGAACAATTGACCATTACCGAACAACCCTGTATAGACAGTCCTCATCACAGTATAAGATCTCAACAGTTCATATCATCACCAATTCCTATATAATAAACCCTTCATAACCATTTGAAGGGTCTAGGATTTCAAGCTCTCGTGCGCCATTACTCTATCATTTTGGTTCTAGCATTCAAGCCATCTTGTGACCACACACACACATTTCAATTGTTGAATTCTTGAAGCTTCTCAAGTCATAGACGCTGCCCTACCAATACTGAGCATCAAGAACAACATTTTGGAAGGAGTACAGAGAAACAATATAAGCTTCAAACATCTTGGGGTTTGCATTTATTTGTCTTCCTTTCTCTTGCTTGTAAATTTTATTGCTCACATTTCTGTTATTCATTTAGTAGTCATTATATACTTGATTTGCATTCATTTGTGAAACCTTTGCTACTAACCCTCACCTTTGGAAAGCTGTGGGAATTGAAAAGAGAGGCATACACTAACAAAGGTAAAGAACCTGAGATGGATAAGGGTCAAAAGGTATTTTAGGATGTCTTTAAGTCCTTAAACAAGGATAGTATGGAATACATACCCTATTACTATGGCAGCCTAAATGGAGAAGAGCTGTTGGATTGGCTAGAGGCCATAGACAATCAGTTTGACTATAAAGAAGTATCACAGGAGAAGAGAGTTAGCTATGCCAAAGATAGACTCAAAGGATCTGGATTGGTGTAGTGGAACATGATGTAGGATGATAGGGTAACTAGTGGAAAGAAAAAGATAGTTTCTTGGGAGAGGATGAAGATTAGATTGAGGGCATAATTCTTGCCTACAGACTATGAGATTTAGATGTACCAAAAGTTGCAGAACTTGAGACAAAAGGAAACGACAGTGAGTACCTATACTGAGGAGTTTCACAAACTAAGCCTAAGGGCTAGAAGTCAAGAAGAAGAAATGGAGAAGGTGGAAAGGCATCTCAATGGGTTGAGACAAGGGATACAAGATGAAATTAGCATGATGGCTCCTGACATTATGCACAAGCATATTCAGTTAGCCTTGAGAGAAGAGGATAAGGCTATAAGGAGGAATGAATTCCATCAAAGAGGAAGAGGTGGTAAAAATAAGAGAGGTTTTAGAGGAAGGAGTAATTTTGGTAGAGGAAAATGCCCAAATAGACCAGAGGAGAATCACTCTATGCATAACAGTGGAGGCAATCAGTTTAGAGGATCTTTTCAAAGAGGGGGATACAAAGGAAGAGGACCACCAAGAGGTAGGTTTCAGTCCCAAGGAAGATCTAATTCAGTCTTTACTGGAAGATGTTATAACTTCAATAAAGTGGGTCACACAATGGGTAGATGTCCTGAAAAGGCTACCTCATCTTCTATGGGAGATAGGAGGAATCAGTTGGTACAAGAAGATGATAAACAAAGTGTTACTTCTCCCATTTCTAAGGCAAGGCCAGTAATGGATGGAGAGAATCTAACGCTAAGAAGAACTTTTTTGAAGGTACCTAGCACTATAGAGCCACCTCAAAGGAATAATTTGTTTAAGACAGCTTGTAGGTCTCATGGAAATATTTGCAAAGTAATAGTGGACTCTGGATCCACTGAGAATATAGTATCAACAGATATGGTGGACAAACTAAAGCTTAGAAGGATACCTCATACCACACCCTATAAAGTTTCATGGTTAAACAAGGGTCAACAAATAGTGGTAGATGAACAAACCTTGGTGGAGTTTGAAATAGGTGAGTATAAGGAAAAGGTCCTATGTGACATATTTCCCATAGATGCATGTCATCTTCTTCTAGGGCATCCTTGGAAATATGATGTGAAGGCCATACATGATGGAGAAAAGAACAACTATGTAATCACCAAGCTAGGGAAGAAGTTTGAAATGGATCCATTGCAGGAACCTAATGAGGAGAAGCATGTGGGAACCAATGTGATGCTCTTGAGTGGGAAGGAGTTTCTTAAAGCTATGAAGAAGAAGAAAGGAGTATGTTGTGTAGTGATAGTGAAACCAAAGGAAGAGACCAAAGAGAAATTCAACATGCCACCAGAGATACAAGCATTGTTGGAAAAATATCATGACATAGTGGATAATGGTTTTCCAAGTGAAGTACCACCCATGAGGGATGTGAGTCGTTAAATAGACCTCATTCCTGGAGAAAATTTTCCAAACAAAGCAGCATATAAGATGACACCAAGTAAAAATGCAGAGATAGCAAAATAGATTCAAGATTTGTTGGAAAAGGGATTGATAAGGAAGAGTTTGAGCCCCTGTGCTGTGCCTACTATCCTTGCACCTAAGAAGGATAGAAAATGAAGGATGTGTATGGACTCCAGGGCTGTAAAAAGATTACAATCAGATATAGATTCCCAATGCCCCAGATTGAGAATTTGATGTACAACTTGGGAGGTTCATGTTATTTTTCAAAGGTGGATTTGATGTTAGGCTATCACCAAATCAGGGTTAGGCCTGGTGATGAGTGGAAAATAGACTTCAAGACCAATGAAGGGTTGTATGAGTGGCTAGTTATGCCCTTTGGCCTAACTAATGCACCTAGCACATTCATGAGGCTCATCAATGAAGTGCTAGCAAATTTTATTGGTAAGTTTGTAATAGTATATCTTGATGACATTTTGATATTTATCAGGTCCAAGGAGGAGCACATTAAGCATTTGGAGTTGGGCTTGTGGAGGCTACATTAAGAAAATTTGATGATTAATCAAGAAAAGTGTGAGTTCCTAAAAACTAAATTAGTTTACCTTGGTTTTGTGGTTGCTAATGGATGTATGAAGATAGACCCTGATAAGGTTAAGTCAATATTGGAATGGCCTACACCTAGGTCCATAGGGGATGTTAGGAGTTTTCATGGATTGGCCTCTTATTATAGGAAATTTGTAAGAAATTTCAGTCATGTATGTGCCCCTATTCTCAACACTATCAAAGGGGGAATCAAATGTCATTTCAAATGGACTATAGTAGTAGACCAAGGTTTTGAAATGTTGAAAAAGAGGATAGAAGATTTACCTACACTAAGGTTTCCCAATTTCAATCAACTATTTGTGGTAGAGTGTGATGCTAGCAAGCTAGCCTTTGGACCAGTGTTAAGCCAAGAGGGACACCATGTGGCAATATTTTTAGAGAAGTTAAATGAGGCCAAACAAAAGTACTCCACCTATGATTTGGAGTTGTATGCTATGGTAAAATCCCTTAAAATATGAAGACACTATCTCTTACCTATGGAATTTTTGGTCTACACTAATAACCATGCTCTAAGTTTCTTGAATGGGAAAGAAAAACTGAATCAAAGGCACTTGAAGTGGGTAGAATCATTGCAATCTTATACATTTGTCATAAAGCATAAGAAAGGGGTTAGAAACAAGGTTGCAGATTATCTTAGCAGAAGAGTCTTAACCATATAGGAGATACAATTACAAAGTATAGGGATGGATGATTTGAAAGACCTCTACGAGGAGGACAAAGATTTCAAAGATGCCTATGAGGCATGTGTGAAGGTCCAACAGGGATTTAAAGTGGATTTCATTGAATTTATGTTGTAGGAGGGTCTATTGTTCAAAGGACATCTAATGTGTATTCCTCAGTGCTCAATGAGGGAGAACATTGTGAAGGAGAAACACCAAGGAAGCTTGGGAGGCCACTTTGGAGTGGATAAAACATTGGAGCATGTGAATAGGCATTACTTTTGTCCTAAGTTATAGTCAGATGTTAGGAAATTTATAGAACAATGTTATATTTGTCAAAGGGCAAAAGGACAAAGTAGTAACAGTGGGTTGTACCAACCCCTAACCATACCCCAAAGGCCTTGGGCGTGCCTCAGTATGGACTTTGTTTTGGGGTTACCAAAGACACCAAGGGGTCATGATAGTGTATTTGTGGTGGTGGACTATATTAGAAAAATGACTCACTTCATTCCATGTAAGAAAACCAATTATGCTTCTCAAATTGCAGGTTCATTCTTTAGAGACATTGTAAGGATCCATGGATTTCCACTTAATATAGTAAGTGATAGAGATAGTAAGTTTGTGGGTCACTTTTGGAGGACCCTTTGGAAAATGTTAGGTACAAACTTGTCTTTCTCTTCATCCTACCATCCATAGTCAGATGGGAAAATGGAGGTAGTCAATAGGTCACTTGGGAACTTGCTAAGATGCTTGACTAAGCAACATGGTTAGTCATGGGATCACATCATAGGGCATGAAAAATTTGCCTATAATGACTCCATTAATTGGAGTAGTGGAAAAATCCCCTTTGAAATAGTATATGGGGTCAATCCTAGTTGATCTTAGAGTTGAGGGATCTCAGTTTGAAGGAAAAAAGGAGTGCACAAGGGGAGTCATTTGTAGAGCAGATGAAGGAGCTTCATGATCAAGTCAAAAAGACTTTACAAAAGAAAGTGGAGAAGTATAAGTCCAAGGCTGATCAGAAAGGAAGGGATTTTCAATTCAAAGTGGGGGATGTAGTACTTTCCTATCTTAGGAAGGAAAGGCTACCCAAGGTTCAACCAACTAAGCTACTCATGAAGAAGATAGGACCATTGAAGATTTTGTATAAGTATGGAAAGAATGCCTATGAGGTGGAGTTGCCTCCTGATTTGGGTATTTCACCCATTTTCAGTATTTGCGACCTGTATCCCTATAAGGGACTATCTCTAAACACGGGTCAACCCACTCTTGCAGATTTAGGGGATGATGATTTGGTGAAAAACTTGCCTACTCCAATGCCCCATAAATTGGAAAGTATACTAGATTCTAAATTGATCAAGAAGACAAGAAAGGATAACTAAAAGGAGTACCTCATCAAGTGGTAGGGACTATCTGAAGCTGAGGCCACTTGGATGATAGAGTTGGACATTCTAAAACACGGGGTCGCCATTGAAGACCTCCTAACTCAAGGGACTTGAGTTCTTTGTTCCAGGGGAGTATGGTGCAAGGTACCTCCCTTTTTTGTGTTTGATGTGATTTAGGGTTAGCTTAGGTGTTTAGGATGAGTTACAATCAGGTCCACTAGGGTGGATCCAATTTAATGCCATTTCCATGTTTGTAAGAACCAAATGAGCTCATGAGGGATATTATGGTCATTTTGACCTAGAAAGCCAAAATGTGTTATTTTTGTGTACCTTGGGGTTAGAATGTTTCTTAGGACCCTAAATGTCCTAATGATTGTGAGAGAAGTCAATTACAACCATTGCGTTGACCCAAGAAGTCAAAATGCACAAAATGGAAAAGTTGCTCGAGCAACTTTTGCAACTTCTTGACAAGAACTTGCAAGATCAAGTTGGAGCGGTTGTAACTGATCATTCTCGGTATATGAGCTTGGATTTGATGTTTTGGGAGGGTTAATGAAGTTTTGAATTGCAAAAATTGTTTTTGGTACTTGTGTACGGATGCATGTGACTGTATTTTTGTAATCTGCATTGTCTTCTTACTCCTCTGAGGCTATGTATAGATTGGGAGAGGAGATCGAACCCCATGGGGTTTATTTTTTTCAATTAGATACCTTATTCAATAGGTAGTTTTATTTCAAGTTTATTTAGTTTAAAGTTAGAGAGTTTTGTAAGTCACGGGTCTGGAAGTCACATTTCCAGTGTTGCTGAGTTAGAAATGGCTCTAACCTAAGAACCCACTAGTGGAATTGAATAAAACCATGGGGGAAGTAGGGTTAGAGTCTGGAAATAGTGTTTTTGTTTTCCTTTTTTTGTTGAAATGGATTTCCTAGACCAAATGGGAAGCCCTATGGCTGACTGTTGAATACAGGTGAGCCTGGACAGGGTGAAGAAGTATTTGGTTCGAGCACCCATGATCTTGGAGGAAAGACTTAGTGAAATTTTCAAAAATCTGTAAGGATTCTCCTTAAGTGATCAAAAAGGTGGGAAGAGGTGAAATGAAGTTTGGAGACCAATTTGGTGACAATTGATCAAGACTGGTCCAGAGGCTTAATTAATAGGCTGAAAACTAGGGCCTGATAGAAACTAGGGTTGTGGCTACATCAAAGAGCCAAGATTTTTGAATCTGATGGAGTTGATAGACACCTTGAATATTTTCAAGATCTTCTATGGGGTTTTTTGGAGGATTTGGGAGAATTAGGCCAAAAACTATAAAATTAGACCTACTAGGAAACAAGCCAATAAGGCCTCCTAGTGAATTTGATGCCAAATGAATTGGGAAAGTGTCCAGAAGTGTGGGAAAGGGTTCTAAAGACCTATGAATGGGCCAAGAACATAGAAAATATTCTAAGTGAATGTATGGGGATATCCTAAGTAGGGGTTTTGGATTCTAGGAGGAAATCTAGTGAAGTGGTCTAGGCAATTGAGGAACTAGTTGCACTAGTTGAGCTTAGAAACTTTGGAATCTTCAATAGATCAACTATACCTTGGAGGAGAAGTTGATAGTGAGGGTCTTGGAGATCCTAATTGGAGAATAATCCAAAAGGAAGTAACCATTGGATGGATAGGAGAGAGAAAGAAGCATATTGAGTAAAGAAATCACTAGAGTACCAAACCCTCTGCATCAGAGTGGTATAAGAGCCAGAAATTCTTGAAGTTTGTGAATGTCTGAAGGGGAGGAGAGTCAAGAGGTTGATAGAATGCCTCCTAAGGAAATTAGTAGGGATGTCATTGTGGAATTGGTTCAGGGCCTCTTGGAGAAGGCTAGTGTGTTAGAGAGAAAGAGTAAAAAGAAGATCACTGAATGGGGAGATGAGAGTGATGAGGATGTTGAAAGTCAGACAGAAGAGTCATATAAAAAAGGTAAAGAACCTGAGATGGATAAAAATCAAAAGGTATTCTTAGATGCCTTTAAGTCCATTAACAAGGATAGTCTGGAACACATACCCTATTACTGTGGCAGCCTAAATGAAGAAGAGTTGTTGGATTGGATAGAGGTCATAGACAATCAGTTTGACTATAAAGAAGTATCACAGGAGAAGAGAGTTTGCTATGCCAAGGCTAAACTCAAAGGGTCTAAATTGGTGTGATGGAACATGATGCAGAATGATAGGGTAACTAGTAAAAAGAAGAAGATTATTTCTTGGGAAAGGATGAAGATCAGATTAAGGGCACAATTCTTGCCTACATACTATGAGATTCAGATGTATCAAAAGTTGTTGAACTTGAGACAAAAGGAAAAGACAGTGAGTGCCTATACTGAGGAGTGTCACAAATTGAGCCTAAGGGCTAGAAGACAAGAAGAAGAAATGGAGAAGGTGGCAAGGTATCTCAATAGTTTGAGACAAGGGATACAAGATGAAATTAGCATGATGGCTCCTGACAGTATGCACAAGTGTTTTTATTTAGTCTTGAGAGCAGAGGATAAGACTAGAAGGAGGAATAACTTCCATCAAAGAGGAAGAGGTGGTAACAATAACAGAGGTTTCAAAGGCAAGAGTAATTTTGGTAGAGGACAAATTCCAAATAGACCAGAGGAGAATCAGTCTATGGATAATAGTGGAGGCAATCAGTTCAAAGGATCTTTTCAAAGAGGGTGATACAGAGGAAGAGGACCACCAAGAGGTAGGTTTTAGTCCCAAGCAAGATCTAATTTAGTCTTTACTAGTAGATGTTATAACTGCAATCAAGTGGGTCACACAACGGGTAGATGTCTTGAAAAGGATACCTCATCTTCTATGGGAGATAGGAGGAATCAATTGGTACAAGAAGATGATACACATAGTGTCACTTGTCTCATTTCCAAGGTAGAGCCAGTAATGGATGGAAATAATCTAATGCTAAAAAGAACTTTTTTGAAGCTACCTAGCACTACAGAGCCACCTCAAAGGAAGAATTCTTTTAAGACACCTTGTAGGTCTCATGGAAATATTTTCAAAGTGATGGTGGACTCTGGATCCACTGAGAATATAGTATCAACAAAGATGGTGGAAAAATGGAAGCTTAGAAGGATACCTCATACCACACCCTATAAAGTTTCATAGTTAAAAAAGGGTCAACAAATAGTGGTAGATGAAAAAACCTTGGTGCAGTTTGAAAAAGGTGAGTATAAGGACAAGGCCCTATGTGGCATATATCCCATGGATGCATGTCATCTTCTTCTAGGGCATCCTTGGCAATATAATGTGAAGGCTATCCATGATGGAGAAAAGAAAAACTATGTAATCACCAAGCTAGGGAAGAAGTTTCAAATGGATCCATTGCAAAAACCTAATGAGGAGAAGCATGTGGGAACCAGTGTGATGTTCTTTATTGGGAATGAGTTTCTTAAAGCTATGAAGAAGGAGATAGGAGTGTGTTGTGCAGTGACAGTGAAACCAAAGGAAGAGACCAAAGAGAAAGTCAACATGCCACCAAAGATACAAGCATTGTTGGAAAAATATCATGACATAGTGCATAATGGTTTTCCAAATGCACTACCACCCATGAGGGATGTGAGACATCAGATAGACCTCATTCCTGGAGCAAGTTTTCCAAACAAAGTAGCATATAAGTTGACACCAATTCAAAATGCAAAGATAGCAAAACAGATTCAAGATTTGTTGGAAAAGGAATTGATAAAGAAGAGTTTGAGCCCCTGTGTTGTGTCTACTATTCTTGCACCTAAGAAGAATGGAAAATGGAGGATATGTACGGACTTTAGGGCTATAAACAAGATTACAATCAGATATATATTCACAATGCCCTAGATTGAGGATTTGATGGACAACTTGGGAGGTTCATGTTATTTTTCAAAGGTGGTTTTGAAGTCAGGATATCACCAAATCACAGTTAGGCCTGGTGATGAGTGGAAAAAATCCTTCAAGACAAATGAATGGTTGTATGAGTGGCTATTTATGCCCTTTGGCCTAACTAATGCACCTAGCACATTCATGAGGCTCATCAATGAAGTGCTAGCAAATTTTATTGGTAAGTTTGTAATAGTATATCTTGATGAAATTTTGATATTTAGCAGGTCCAAGGAGGAGCACATGAAGAATTTGGAGTTGTTCTTGAGGAGGCTACATCAAGGAAAGTTGATGATCAATCAAGAAAAGTGTGAATTCCTAAAATTTGAATTAGTTTACCTTGGTTTTGTGGTTGCTAATGGGTGTATGAAGATGGACCCTGATAAGGTTAAGTTAATATTGGAATGGCCTAAACCTAGGTCCATAGGGGATGTTAGGAGTTTTCATGGATTGGCCTCCTATTATAGGAAATTTGTAAGAAATTTCAGTCATGTATGTGCCCCTATTCTCAATACTATAAAAGGGGGAATCAAATGTCATTTCAAATGGACTATAGCAACAAACCAAGGGTTAGAAATGTTGAAAAAGAGGATAGCAGAGTTACCTACACTAAGGTTTCCCAATTTCAATCAGCTATTTGTGGTAGAGTGTGATGCTAGCAAGCTAGCCATTGGAGTAGTGTTAAGCCAAGAGGGACACTCTGTGGCATTATTTTTAGAGAAGTTAAATGAGGATAAACAAAATTAATCCAACTATGATTTGGAGTTGTATGCTATGGTAAAAGCCCTTAAAAAATGGAGACACTATCTCTTACCTAGGAAATTTGTGGTCTACACTGATAACCATGCTCTAAGTTTCTTGAATGAGCAAGAAAAACTGAATCAAAGGCACTTGAAGTGGGTAGAATCATTGCAAGCTTATACATTTGTCATAAAGCATAAGAAAGGGGTTAGAAAAAAGGTTGCAGATGCTCTTAGCAGAAAATTCTTAACCATACAGGAGATACAATTACAAAGTGTAGGGATGGATGATTTGAAAGACCTCTACAAGGAGGACAAAGATTTCAAATATGCCTATGAGGCATGTGTGAATTTCCAACAGGGATTTAAAGTGGAGTTCATTGAATTTATGTTGCAGGAGGGTCTATTGTTCAAAGGACATCTAATGTGTATTCCTCAGTGCTCAATGAGGGAGAAAATTGTGAAGGAGAAACACCAAGGAAGATTTGGAGGCCACTTTGGAGTGGATAAAACATTGGAGCAAGTAAATAGGCATTAATTTTGGCCTAAGTTACATTTAGGTGTAAGAAAATTTGTAGAACAATGTCATATTTGTTAGATGGAAAAAGGACAAAGTTGTAACAGTGGGTTATACCAACCCGTATCCATACCCCAAAGGCCTTGGGAGTGCCTCAATATGGACTTTGTTTTTAGGTTACCAAAGACACCAAAGGGTCATGACAGTGTATTTGCGGTACAGGACCATTTTAGCAAAATGGATCACTTTATTCCATGTAAGCAAACCAATGATGCTTCTCAAATTGTAGGTCTATTCTTTAGAGGCATTGTAAGGATCCATGGATTGCCACTTAATATAGTAAGTGATAGAGATAGTAATTTTGTGGGTCACTTTTGGAGGACCCTTTGGAAAATTTTGGGTACAAACTTGTCTTTCTCTTCATCCTACCATCCACACTCAGATGGGAAAATAGAGGTAGTCAATAAGTCACTTGGGAAATTGCTAAGATGCTTGACTAAGAAACATGGTCAGTCATGGGATCACATCATAGAGAAGGCATAATTTTCCAATAATGACTCTATTAATAGGAGTACTGGAAAAAGCCCCTTTGAAATAGTATATGGGGTCAATCCTAGGGGGGTCTTAGAGTTGAGGGATCTTAGTTTGAAGGAAAAAAGGAGTGCACAAGGTGAGTCATTTGTAGAGCAGATGAAGGAGCTTCATGACCAAGTCAATAAGACTTTACAAAAGCAAGTGGAGAAGTATAAGTCCAAGGTTGATCAGACAAGAAGAGATTTTTAGTTCAAAGTGGGGGATATAGTACTTTCCTATCTCAGGAAGGAAAGGCTACACAAGGGTCAGCCAAATAAGATACTCATGAAGAAGATATGCCCATTGAAGATTTTGCATAAGTATGTAAAGAATGGCTATGAGGTGGAGTTGCCTCTTGATTTGGGGATTTCACCCATTTTCAGTATTTGTGACCTGTATCCCTACAAGGGACCATCTCTAAACACAAGTCAGCCCACTCTTGCAGATTTAGGGGATGATGATTGGGTGAAAGACTTTCCTACCCCAATGCCCATGAAATTGGAAAGTATACTAGATTCTAAAGTGATCAAGAAGTCAAGGTGTGTGTGAGAAATTACACCTTCATGAAATTAGGACTCTAAACTACAATTCTATGGAAATAAAATGACAATTTAAACTAAGAATTGTAATTAAATCCATGACATCTCATGGTTCCCTATCTAAGC
>MU226986.1:7378820-7403363 GCA_018584345.1 Thuja plicata
TAAAATATAGGAAATTGAGTTTAATTAATCAATTAATGGTAATTAATCAATTAAAGCTATTTAATTAAATAAAATTAATTATTTAATTAATTTTGGGAATTCGATTAGATGATTTGGGGAATGAATTAGAGGAAAATAGATGATTAATTAATGATTAAAAAACCATTAATTAATAGATGAAAATTAGTGTTTTTAATGTAAAGTCGCAAGCCTATCCATTTTAGGGTGTCTACAGTTATATTTCCAAGGCTCTCAT
Organism: Thuja plicata; assembly: GCA_018584345.1. Lineage (NCBI taxonomy): Eukaryota > Viridiplantae > Streptophyta > Pinopsida > Cupressales > Cupressaceae > Thuja > Thuja plicata. The sequence goes on from MU226986.1 coordinate 7,379,077, forward strand.
CTTTAAGATTTATCTTTATACCAATAGGCTCATGAGTAGCTTTCATAGGAGAAAATTTGATAGGATCAACCGAGATTTGAAGGGATTTATTATCATGCAAGGAATTTGGAGGAATGATGGTTTCTTGAGGTGAATATGGAGGATCATGACAATGAGTTGATGGGATACTTTGATATTGACAAGGATCTTTGGATGGTGTAGAGCGGGTGCCTTGCTCTTGATTTTCAATATGTTCATTGGAAATGATGGAAGGAATATCTTGATCTTGCTTGGGAATTGGATTAGGTATAGAGCTTGGAAGGACACTTTGTTCTTGAAATGGAATGATATCAGCTTGGAAGACATGAAAGGGTGCAAGGGGATCATCACAAGCTTCTATGGATATGGGACCTTCATCAAATATGGGAGGGGATTGTATAACATATTGATCGTGATCTTTATTGATACTTGTTTCTTTTCTCTTTGGATTATCCTCTTGAAATGGAGCCACTTCTAACGAAAAGGTAGATGCTTGGATATGCATGGGGAATGTTTGGAAGAATGATGGAGAATCCTTTTGAATAGTCGTTAAATCACATGAAGCTTTGGGGCCCAAGATATTTAAAGCATGGAAATGATATTCAGCAAGATGTAAGTTAGCTTGGGTTTCTTTTAGAGGTAGCCCTTGAGGGTAGACATAGTCAATGTGGAAAGTATCATCATTAGGCTCGCTCTTTGATGGAGGAATTTTGGATAGTTGTGAAGCTTTGTGAGATGGATGAAGGATGAAAGGAGTAAAGGCTATGGGAGAAACCTTGCTAGATAGAGGTTTTTGGTTTAGATTTTTCTTGAGAGTGATATCTTGCTCTTCATTCTCTTTATTATCTTGATCACAAATAGGGTGGTCATTAAATTTTCCTTTATCCAAGATAGGTTTGTTGCACTTAAATGTTTCATTTCGTGAAGAAGATGAAGATATAGATGGCCTATCATCATAAAGAAAAGGACAGATTGATCTTAATGATGGCTCTTTAGATGATGTATCTTTTGTTTTTCCTCATTCTTCCTTAAGGTAAATGTGTCATATTTATGGAAATATGCTTCTTTATTCCTCTTCAATATTAAGTGCATTGTCTCCATAAACTTGGGATCTTGGGATGCTTCCAAAATTTCATCTTCAGTTACTTCATTGTATTGAGTCCCATGGAGATTTTGATCTTAATTTTGACAATCATTTTCCACCATAGGATTGATTTGTTTCTCAAATAGATTCATCATTATAAATGTTTGAAGGAATATGATCTATTTGTTGCACTAGATAAAAATAACTCTGAAAAGGGTATCCAAATATGATTTAAAAATCTTTCCAAACCCTTGGGAAATGCCCCATGTTTTCCCTTCTTTGTTTCTGGGTGGCTCTTGCCTGAGTGTAGGCGGCCTTTAAATGTTGGCACGCAGTTACTGGAATTGTTGTACGCGACACTCTACAGTTCGTAGGTGGCGTTTGCCTATTGATAGGCAGTTTTTAAATGTTTACATGCGGCACTTTCCAGTGGCTTACACAGCTTATGAATCTTTGCAAGTGGCATTTCAAAAGTATAGGCAGTCCATAATTCTTTATACGCGGCCCATAAATGTTTAGACGTGACGCTTTGCTAATCAGGGTTGAAAGTTTCAAGTTTTTGAATTTTTAAAAGTTTAATAATTCTGATCAGACTTGTTACAGAGGATTCTTGCATGAAAATCAAATACAAAGTCAGCACACACATCAATTTTGCACCATATCCCTATAACAACACTAAAAGTGTATGTTCTTGGATGTTTTATTTATGGGTATAACACAAGAAACTCTTCCAAGCAATCTACCTAAGAGTCAAACAAATATGGCATTTAACAATGGCTCTAAAAAGGTAGGCTTACTAGTTAACAAGGTTTTATTCACACCTCCATTCTAACTCTTGTCAAGTTCCTTTACCCCCTTGTGGGCTTCCCACACACACGAAAGTATGATTTTGTGCAATCCTGAAGGACTACTCGAGGAAGTGAGGATGACTTGCACAAGAATTAGTCACTTTCTGATTAAGGTAAAGTTCATTTTTTTTATAGTGGGTTGGATGATATCACGGCAAAAGTGATTGTCTCCCACTTTGGGTAATTCCCTCTCATCGCCTTTGTAAAGGAATTCTCAAGAGGCAGGCCCTCTAAAGCTTTACTCTAATCTAGCATACATGGAAAGAAAAAATTGAACTTAGTCCAATAAGTTTGGGAATTTGATTCACTCAAAGACTGAAGAGCATATCCCTATTATCTTCCTTTGTTCCAAACACTTCAAGAAATATTTTTTTCTTTTTCAACCCCTTGACAAGGTTCTTAAAATTTGAAATGTGTGGTTCAATTCCTTATCCCTTTCTTTGTACCAAATTGACTTTGCACATTTGGCTTTTTGATTCACTTCAAAAAGTGAAGAGCATATGCCTAATTCTTATTCAATTTAGACAATTAGAGGAATTTTCCTAATTATCCTAGATTTAAATGAATGCCACAATTTAATCAGTGCAAGCTTGATAAGATAAGTACCTCATTTTTTAAGCTAGCAAAGTCTAGGCACATTTTTGATTGATTTGTGCTTTTTTTTAACTCACCTAGTGGTGATCGTGCCCACTACAGCTCCTCCAACAAGTTAGTCAATACAACAAATACAAAGTGAAGAAAAATTTGGAAATCTCAAAAGATATATCACTCCTAAGCTCTTTTAATCAAATTTTGCATAAAATCAAGCTTAAAGAACTAGAAATGACAATCTATCAAAGAGTAGGAAATTTATTTTTGTAAGAAAAGAAAAATTTGACGTAATAATCATATAAATGTTCCTCTTTGTTTAAGTTTTCTAAAAGATTAGATGCATGCACTTGTTTATCATGTTTAGTTTGTGCTCTTACCTCTTTGCTAGGCCTTGTAACTCTCTTATCTGGTTTCTGTACTTTCAGGTGATTTTTCATCTGCAGAGATCAAAAATACAGAGTTAGATAGAGAAACAAATCATTTAAAACTTGATAACAAGCAAAAATTTCTACGCGGCATTTAACAGTTAATACATGGCTTTTAAATGCTAGAAAGTGAAACTTTAAACTTTAAAAGTGGCAATTAAAAGTTAGAAAGGGGCTCTGGAAAATCCACAGGTGGCACAGAATGTGCAAAGTGCAGTCAAATAAAGCTTCTACATGGCTCTGGAATGATCACAGGTGGTCGTTCACTGCTAGTAGGTGGCCCTTTGCAGAAGCAGGCGGCACAAAATGTGCAAATTGTGGTCCAATTATGCTAGCACGTGGCTCAAGAATGATCATAAGCGGTCTTTCACTACTAACAAGTGGCTTCAGAATCTCTGTAGGCATCTCTTCTCCTATTTTCTGCAAAATGATAGCAAAGTAATGCAAACACACAAAAATATATGATAAAAATGAGGAAATTGAAGCTTAAAACCCCACGGTGGGTGCCATTTGTGTGTGAGAAATTACACCTTCATGAAATTAAGACTCTAAACTACAATTCTATGAAAATAAAATGACAATTTAAACTAAGAATTGTAATTAAATCCATGACATCTCATGGTTCCCTATTTAAGCTTTGTTAAGAGAGCTCTCAGCCTTAATCTCTCTCGAGCACAATCCTAGAATGAGAAATTTAAATATAAAATGCGAGATCTAGCTCAAATTCTCAAGATGATATGAAATTATAATTCAAAATGCTCATGATATTACTCTTAAATCAACAATTTGCTTCTACAAATGATCAAAATGCTATGCAAATGCTCACTATGCTCTCAATTGCTAACAAATTTCCTATAATAATGATGCTATGCATTCGAATTTCTAGGATATGAAATGCATACAAAATGGCTTGTATTTATAGAAAATTCCTAAGGGTAGGGGGTAGACTGAATTAACCATGGTTTAATGCTTGGTTGAGTTTGATCCCTCAAATGGTTTCAAATGGGGGGACCATTTAAATGGTTGTCCTCAAAGGGTGGGACAAGAAGATAAGATCCTCAATTCTCATTGGTTGATCAATTTGAGTTGAAAGAAATTAGGAATTATTTAATTTAATTATTTAATTAATTTAGCCATGTAAGGGTGAATGGGTTGGATTTGATTTTTGATTTAAAACTATACAATTAATTGATTAAAATCAATTATATAATTTTATTGATCCCTTTTAGACTTGAATTTGATTATTTGATTTCATGATTATTTAATCCTTTGATTTTAATTTGATTTTGTTCAATTTCCTTGATAAATGTCCATTTGAATTATTTTAATCCATTTTAATGCATTTTGATGAGATTTATGGCAATTGGCTAAGATTTGCAGATTTGGATGATTAAGAGACACCTGGTAAATTTTAGGTGTCTACACAAGGAAGGGTAACTACAAGGAGTACCTTATCAAGTGGCGGGGACTACCTGAAGCTGAGGCCACTTGGATGATAGAGTTAGACATTCTGAAACATGGGGTCACCATTGAAGACCTCCTAACTCAAGGGACTTGAATTCTTTGTCCTAGGAGAGTATGGTGCAAGGCACCTCCCTTTTTTGTGTTTGATGTGATTTAGGGTTAGGTTAGGTGTTTAGGATTAGTGACAATAAGGTCCACTAGGGTGGATCTAATTTGTGGTTATTTCCATGTTTGTAAGAGAGAAATGAGTTCATGAGGGATAGTATGGTCATTTTGACCTAGAAAGCCAAAATGTGTTTTTTTTTGTGTACCTTGGGGTTTGATTGTGTCTTAGGACCCTAAATGTCCTAATGATGGTCATAGAAGTCAATCACGACCATCGAGTTGACCAAAGAAATCAAAATGCACAAAATGGAAAAGTTGCTAGCAACATTGAAAAGTTGCTCAAGCAACTTTTGCAACTTCTTGACAAGAAGTTGCAAAATCAAGTTGGATCAGTTGTAACTAATCATGCTCGGTATATGAGATTTGACTTGATGTTTTGGGAGGGTTAATGAATTTTTGAATTGCAGAACTTGTTTTTGGTACTTGTGTATGGATGCCTGTGACTATATTTTTGTAATCTGCATTGTCTTTTTACTCCTCTATGGCTGTGTACTTTTTGGGAGAGGAGATCGGATCCCATGGGGCTGTAGTGTTTTCAATTATCTTCCTTATGTAATAGGTAGTTTTATTTCAAGTTCATTTAGTGTAAAGTTAGAGAGTTTTGTAAGTCAATGGTCTGCAAGTGACATTTCCAGTTTTACAGAGTTATAAATGGCTCTAACCTAAGAACCCACTGGTGGAATTGACTGAAACCATGGAGGAAGTAGTGTTAGAGTCTTTAAATAGGGTTTTTGTTTTCATTTTTTTTTTTGCAATGGATTTCCTAGACCAAATGGGAAGCCCTATGGCTGATTGTTGAATACAAGTGAGCATGGACAAGGTGAAGAAGGATTTGGTTTGAGACCATGATCTTGGAGGAAAGACTTAGTGACATTTTCAGAAGCCCTAAGGAGTCTCCTTAAGGGATCAAAAGGTGGGAGGAGGTGAAATGAAGTTTGGAGATCAATTTGGTGATAATTGATTAAGACTAGTCCAGTGGCCTAATTAATAGGCTGAAAACTAGGGCCTGATAGAAACTAGGGTTGTGGGTGCATCCAAGAGCTAATATTTTGGAATATAATGGAGTTGATAGCCACCTTGAAGATTTTCAAGGTCTTATTTGGGGTTGTTTGGAGGATTTGGGAGCATTAGGCCAAAAATTATGAAATTAGACCTACTAAGAAACAAGCCAATTAGACCTCCTAATAAATTTGATGGAGATATATGTGGCTATCCACTCATGTTGGAATCTTTTACCATAAACATCCAAGTTAGGTGAAAGTTATTGGATCATTTGAAACAATCACCATACACATAAAACCAAGAAAACATTATGCCCCTTGTCCTTGCAACTCTTTATCTTAGAATAGACGTCATGGACTAACTCAGAAGACATAACAATCACCAATTGATAATCAATCAAAGAAAATTTATAACCGCTTAGATGCGCCTAGTGTGAAACATCATGGGAACATAAAAGAGTCATAATAAAACCAAGATCAGACTACATGGCTAAGTAGTAATGAGAAATACTGTGGATTCATTTTTCAAGCACAATAGAGTTTCATCCATCAAAATTTGGAATCAAGCAATATGTTTTTCATGTCTGAGTATATGAGATTAATTTTGTCAGCAAGAAATCCAATATAGTGTTTAGGAACACTAGTTGATTAAAGTGTTGAGAAACACTAGTACATTTTTATTAAAGTGTTGAGAAATACTAGGTCATTTAAAGTGTTTGATTAAAGTGTTGAGAAACACTATTGTGATGCCTGTGACAGGTAGGTGGTGTTGAAGAAACACCTTTTTTTGTGATAGTGATGTTTGATGAAAGTATTGAGAAATACTATTTTGAGAGTCAAACCATACTAGACAGGAACCTAGGACAACCTAGCAGACGCAAACTAACATGCTAGCAAAGATGCCCACAGTGTAGAATAACTATTCCTAAGACGCAAGTGCAGACAAATTCCAAGCAAGGATGGGACATTTGTAAGGAATTAGAGTCAACCAAATAGAACAAGTGTGATCATGAAGGATAAGTATCATCAATGCATTAATAGATAGAGCATAGAGTTTGAGTGACGCCTATTTGCCAGGTTTTCACCACTCGGCAAAGCTTTTTATTTTTACTACCAAGACGCCTGTTTGTGAGGTTTTCGCCAAGGCACTTTTCTCTTTTTCAATATTTTTTGTTCTTTTTTATTTTTTATTTTTTTTGTAGTATCAAAGTGCCTGTTTGCCAGGTTTTCACAAGGGATACCTTTTTTTAGGACATTTTCCACTATTTTTGGATTTCTTTAGGATCAATTTTCTGATTTTTTTGGTATTTTCTAAGAATTTTCACTACACAGGCTCTACTAGCCAGATGTCAAGCGTAGAACTGCTTCAAATATAGAGTATTAATGGGATTAGGAAGAACATCTCCCTCAGGTGTAGCTAACTGATACACTGCAGTCCCAAAAGTTGTAGTAATGAAATAAGGTCCTAGCTAGTTGGGTTAAAACTTTCTTTTTTGTTCTCTGTTTGGCTGGTTCTTATGATTCTCTTTTAGAACGAGATCCCCCACTTCAAATTTTCATGGTTTGACCTTTTTATTGTACCCTTTTGACATGCATTTTTGGTACACTTTTAGGTGATCAAACGCTTGTTGTCTATGCTCATCCAGTAATTCTATTGCATTCACCCTATCAATACAATATTGTTCATCAGTAATAAGACCTTGGAGAGATACCCGCAAATATGGAATTTCTACCTCAATAGGTAACACTGCTTCTGCGCCATAGACTAGAGCAAATGGTGTGGCTCCAATTGGTGTTCTAATACTTGTTCTGTAGGCCCAAAGTTCCAGATTTAGTTGCAAATGCCAATCTCTAACAGACTTACTCATAGTTCTGTGTAAGATTTTAAGAATGTTCTTGTTAGATGCCTCAGCTTGTCCATTACCTTGAGGATAATGGATTGAAGAACAATGTTGAGTGATGTGAAATTGTGTGCAAAGGTCTTCGATGTCTTGTTTTTTAAATTGACCCCCATTGTCTGTTACAATAGAAGAGGGTATCACATACCTACAAATAATGTAGTTCAAGATAAACATAGCCACCTTTTTTCCAGTGTCTTTGATCAGCGGCATGACTTCGACCCACTTAGTGAAATACTCAGTGGTCGTAATGATGTATTTGTGTCCACTTGAAGAATTAGGATATATTTGTCCAACCAAATCAAAGGCCCATTGCTGAAATGAGCATTGTGTTATAAATGGTATGAGTTATCTATCAGGAGCATGGATGAGATTTCCATGTTTTTGGCATTTGTGCCATGTTTTTGAAAATAGAACAGCATCTTTTCCCATTGTGGGCCAGTAATATCCAACTCTTAGCAGTTTTTTAGTTAACAAAAAGCCATTTGAGTGTGATCCACATACACCTTCGTGGACTTCTTTTAATGCGCAACCTGACTCTTCTTGTTCTAAACCACCTAATAAGTTTACCATAGAGACCTTGTCTATATAATTTATTAGTAATGGGGACATAACGTGATGTTGTCCTAATTAAGGCTCATTTTTCATTCCTTGATAGGCTATTGGGTAGAGTTTGTTTAGTAAGATAGGTAATGAGTTTGGCATACTGGGATTGGTCTTGGGTGTTTAAAGAACAAATTACTTGGTACTCAAGGGTATCAAAAGCTGTATAGGATAATTCTTCCACCAAGAATTCATAGAGGAATTGATGTTCTTCTAGTTGAAACATGGATGCCAGTATAGCCATAGCATCTGCAGCTTTGTTTTCTATCCTTAGGATTTGCTAGAATGTGACGAAGACAAAGTACTTTTTCAAGTCTTCAACCAGTTGTTTATAAGGCATCATCTTCACATCTTTAGTCTAATAGTCTCCATTTACATGGTTAATAATAAGCTGAGAGTCTCCATACACATGTAACTCTGTGATCTTCCATTCCATAGCCAATTTAAGACCATTCACTAATTTTTCATATTCAGAAATGTTATTTGTGCATGGAAACATCAATTTGTATGCCTTGGGGATTTTGTAGCCTTGAGGAGTGATTAAGAGAACCCCTGCTCCATAGCCTTTTTGCATGAAAGAACCATCAAAGTACATCTTCCATTAATGTTCAGTTAAATGCATAATTGTTTCATTAGGAAATTCAATTTTCAAAGGTGTGTCATCTTGCAAGAGTGAATTAACTAATTGATTTGTGAGGACTTGTCCTTTAATATCCATTCTATCCACATACTCAATATCTAATTTGCTCATAATCAAGACCCACTTTGCTAGCCTTCCTTTTTTTTTTTTTGATCGGTAAAAGGCCGAGGCCAAAAAAATTTATTAGTATAAATTTGAAATTACAATCTCCATTTGTTGTGAGCACTGGTAGGAAAGAATGGAGAAGAAAACCTCCAGTCTGGCCCGGGACCGAAGTCCAGATCAATAGTTACATAAAATATGATGGTATTCCCTCATTTCCATCAGAAATGGACTTACCCATTAATTTATGGACAAAGATACATATACATTTAAAATACAATCTTGAATCTTCAAGTGAAGTAATGTCAGTATATTCTACTTAATCCTTGTAATATGTAGTATCTCTCTTTAGTTGGTTGTTCCTTTTCCTCTGAAATGTGTCTTTTTCAGTCTATATTTTGGTTTCCTTGAAATTTGATTCTTTATCCACACCTGATCCTGTGTTGCCTATCTAATTTCCATACTCTGGGTATATAGAGTCCATACATACTCGCAATACATGTACCTGCATATCCTATCTTATACACATACTTACATCCTTCTATATTAGAAAGGTGAGTTAATGATAGTCCTAACACAATATGATATACTTGGTAGGGTGAGTAAAAGACAATTATAATTTTGGAGTGGATAGGATCCCTCCTTTAATCGTAGTTATCATTTCCTATAGTTAATTTTGTCTTGCTTAAGAGATATTTCAGAGAATCTAGCTTTGCAATAAGTTTTACTGTATGTGATAGTATATAATGTCTCAATTTATGTGATGTAAAGACAACTACTAAGCAATATTTTTCAATTATAGTGTAATTGAGTTGATAATATACTAGTGTCCTACTGATATAGTAGATCACTCTTTCCTTTCTATTTTCATCTTCTTGAGCCAATAATACTCCCAGCGATGTAGTTGTAGCTAAGATATATAGGAGTAATGACTTTCCATGAATGGGTGCCATAAGAATAGGAGGAGTAGCCAAGTAATCCTTTAATTCTTTGAAATTATTTTCACAATGTTTGTCCCATTTGAAGGTAACACCCTTATGTAGCAGTTTAGTAAAAGTTTGTGCTATGTCTGCAAGTTGTGACATAAATATCCTGATTGACTGGAGTCTTCCTTGTAACGTCCTCATTTGACCAATATTGTGTGGAGAAGACATTTCTAGTATAGCTTTAACTTTTCCAAGGTCCACCTCAATTCCTTTTGCTGATACAATAAACCCTAGTAACTTCCCTGATTGGACTCCAAAGGCACACTTCTTTGAATTAACCCTGAGTTGAAATTGCTCCATGTGATCTAATATCTTCCGCAAGTCTTCAATATGAGTAGTTCTTGTTTTTGACTTGGCTAAGGTATCATCTACGTATTCCTCCATGTTTTTATGTATCATATCATGGAATATGGTTGTCATAGCTCTTTTGTATGTAGCACTAGCATTTTTTAATCCAAATTGCATAACGTTCCAGCAAAAAGTTCCCCATGTGCATGTGAATTTTGTCTTTTCTTGGTCTTCAGGAGCAATGTTAATCTAGTTGTAGCCTGAGAAACCATCCATGAGTGAGTACATCTAATTTCCTTGTATAAAATCTATGATCATATCAATTTTTGGCAATGGAAAATCATCTTTAGGACATGCTTTGTTTAAGTCTCTAAAGTCTATGTAGATCCTGATAGATTTATCTATTTTAGATACTAGAACCACATTAGAAATTCATCCTGTGTAAGTGATGACTCTTATGAATCCATCTTTCAGTAATTTTTCTAGCTCTTCTTTCACCAATAATGCAACATGAGGATGCAAATTTCTTAATTTTTATTTCACGGGCTTGATCCCAGGAGCTATAGATAAATGATGCTTTATTAATTTAGGATCAAGTCCAGGCATATCAGTGTAAGACCATGCAAAGTTGATCTTTTTATCTTTCAAGAACTTAGTGAATTGTATCTTCTCCTCTTCTGATAAGGATTGTGCTAAGTGAACAAATTGAGGAGCTTTAGTTGTTCCCAAGTTAGTCAGTTGTGTAGGTTCTATCAAAACTGAAGATCTTTTTTGAAAGTGCTTAGGGAGGATATCAAGAATCTCATATTTTGGCACCTCTAGACCTAGAAAACACCAGTTTCCTCATCAAAAATCCTAGGTAGTGGTATCTCATATGATTCAGGAACAACAACAGTGTTAGGGGAAGTGTTAGAACTCTCTCCTCTTTCCAGTAGAGATGCAAATTTGTGAATCACATCTACCTCAATGTCCATAGTAGTATTTGACAAGTGATCCCATTCATAATCATGTGAGTCTGTTATTTCATCATTTGATCTATTTAGAAATTTAGCAATAGTTACCTAATGTACCCTATTAGCCACTTGTATATCAAAGTGAGGTAAATCTAGGACATGTGAAATTGTGACCAACTGCCCCCAGTTAGGATGTAAATATTTTTGTTGGGGTATTTCTTCAGGAACTTCTTCTATCAATAGGACTTCTAAGAGTCTTTTGTTGTTTCCTCTACTTCTTGAATAGTAGCTTGTGATAATAAAGGAACATGAGTCTCTTATTGTGCAAAAGTAGGTATATATCTTTCTCCTTGATATTTAGGATTCTCAGTACCAATGTGTAATAATCTCTCATATGATGTCCATGGTTCAAGTTATATTACGTTGTCTTCATCATCACTTTCTTCATCAAAGATTGGACCATATTTTGAAGTAGGGTTTTCATATTTGTTATTGAAACCTAATCCTATTTTGTATTTGATATTTATGAATTCCATGTGTATAGGTTCAACAAGTCCTTTTCCTTTATCTCCTAAAGGTCCCTTCCCTTTGTACCCCATTTTTTTGAGAAGGTCATATCCTTTACCATACTTTTCTAGGGATATCTCCACATGTTTTACCTCATTTTCTTTTTTTTCTCCCTTGTAAAGCCAAGCCAAGACTGCTTTTTCTTCTTTTTCATCTTCTTGAGAAGTAGAGGCTCTAACCATACCAGTTTCTTTTTGAATGTCTGGTTCTTTAGATGTAGTAGGTGTGAAAGATGAGTAAGGTTTCCCATAAGATCTTGGAGACACAGGAAGTTCTGTCAATGATGGGGTCATGTCTAGTTTGTGTTCTCCCATACTAGTTTCTTCAAGTTTTAGTGTCTTTCCAAAGCTTCTCATCACCATGTCTTTAGTAGTTTCAGGAATAGTTTCTTTTGGAACTTCCTTATTATAAGGAACCATACTATCCACTTTGACATTATTGCAAGTGTAACTTGCATCTGCAGGAATTGTTACTTCCACCCCATTATGTGGAAATTGATACATTGGTGGTAAGTAGATGGTACTACTTTCATTTCATGAATCCAAGGTCTCCCTAATAGTATGTTGTAAGCCAAGGGTAGATCTAGAACTTGACAGATCACATTTCTTTCAACTAGTCCTATTCTGATTGGTAGAACAATGAGGCCTTTAGATGATCTTTCTTCTTCATCGTAATCTTTGATAGTTATCTTACTTCTTGAATCAATGGTTTGTTATGAAAGTCCCAACTTTTTTATCAGATTGAGAGTGCATATGTTCAACCATGTGCATCCATCTATCAGTACATGTCTGACATGGGATTTTTGAATTAGGACTTCAATGTGTAGGGGTTGGCTATGTGGATGAGTCAATGACTTGTCATCTTCTTCTGAAAAAGAGAGATAGTGTGGTGCTGAGATATGATTAACCATTGCCTATAACTTGTCTACATCAATGTCTTTTGGAATATTTGTAGAATGTAGGGATTGTTCAATAACTTCCCTATGCACTGAGAAGATTTTGAATAACTCAAATATAGAAATTTGAGTAGAGGTTCTTTGCAATTGATCCACCAAGTTATAGTTTCCTAGAGGAATGGTAATTGTTTGTCTTGTTGCTGGTTTTGGAATGGTGACAACATGTACTTTTGAGGAGGTCGATTGTTTTGATGAGGAACTAGCTCCTTTGATTGTGACTTGTTCTTGACTTCAAGTCACTACATTTGATTGTGTGGATGTATCTTTGGCACCTTTAATAGTGATCACATTGATTGATTCGTATTTAATGTCCAATATGTTGATCACATTATCATTATTGGAGTAGGTGTAATTCACTTCACTTCCTTTTCCTTTAGAAGCTTCTCATTTCTCATAATTAGGGAATGGTTTGTTAAATGTCATATGGTCTTCATTAGTGGTGTGTCCTTCCACTTTGATCTTACCTCCTTCAATAAGGTCTTGTATAACGTGTTTAAGCTTAACACAATTATTAGTCTTATGTCCCTTGTTTTTGTGAAAGACACAATAAGAATTGTCATCCCACCATCTCGGTTTGACTTCTAGTTCCCATGGTTTTGAATTGGGAATTGTAAGAACTTTTTTGTCCAAGAGTGTCTTCAAAACTAGCTCGAGAGGTTCTCCCAAAGGAGTGAATATTTTTTGAGGTCTAGAAGTCCATGGTCTACTCTTATTACTCTGATTGTTTTCTTTAGGTATTGTGGTTGTTACCTTGGCCTCTTTGTATTCTTGTAAGTTTTTTGTCAAATTGAACACTGCTCATTTATGATTAGCATTGGATGCATCTACCACTCCATTGTTAACAACATTCTTTTTTTTCCACCACTTAGGCTTGTTGTTGTAGTTGGTAGATTTACTATCACTTTGAAGTGTGATTTCTCCTTTCTTAACCATGACCTCTTCAATACGGATGGAATTTTTTATCATCCTATCAAAGCTAGGTGAATATTGCATTTGTAAAGCATAATTTAATTCAGGTATCAAGTTGTTAATAAAGATTTCCATCTTTTCCAATTCAGGAATAGCTCTTGAATACCTAGCAAAGATTTTCCTCCACCTTTGTAAAAAGTGTGTAAAGGATTCACCGATTATTTGCTTTGTGTTACATAAGTCCATCATGGTTACATCATGTTGTATATTGTAGGATTAATATTGGACAAAACCTTGTATTAACTCCTCAAAAGATTTCACCTTAGGTGTGAGTTTGGAGAACCACTCCATAGCATTTCTTCCTAAACTTCCCGAAAATAGCCTCATTAGGTATGTAGGTTCTTGCATGTACTCTATTCTTAGAGCACCAAACTCTCTCACATGGTCATGTGGATCAGTATCTCCCATATACTTTCCATATTTGGGCCTTGCAATGTTGGGAGAAAATGGAATCATGTTGATACTCTAGTCAAAAGGAAATGGACAAATGTGGTCCAAAAAGTATTTTTTTGTTGGTTTGACCTTCTCTTGTTTGAGTGTTGCAAGTTCGGCTTGCATCAAGGTCAATTTCTTGGTGAGAATAGAGATAGGGGTTGGTATCTCTTTTTCCTTTAGTCTTTCAACATCATATTCTTTAGGGAGTTTGACTCCAAGGGATGCTACATGTAGAAAGTATTTTTCTTTGTCTTCACCAATGTGTTGGTGTTTGAAAACATTTACGCTAACTTGAGAAACCAATATACCTTAAGACTGATGTTGGGAGTGGTTAGTTCCAAGTGTGAAAGCTATAGGGTCAAGACTACCCTCTTTTTCTTTTGGCTCTGCAAAACCAAGGCTAGTACACCTATTACAGACTAAACTCAACTCTTTACCAAACCTTCTACTTCTGGATTTAAATAATAGATAAATGGTAAGTAAGTAGTAAATTCCAACCTAGCATTCAGTGACTCTCCACTACCATGGGTGGAATAAGTAGGACAACACCTCAAAAGGTAAAGAAGTTTGTACTGAGTTTGATTTATATTTGTGGGATAGAACATAACCAAACAACTCCAAATTTATATCTCTATAGAAAATAATTGTTTTAGATCAGTGCCTTATCCATTGGGTTGAAACCTCCATACAATATTGAAACTGGAACACCTTAAAGGCTAAGATTCAAAGACATAAACATAAGAAATATTAGATTGCTCAATACAAGATCCTTACATAGATATCCAAACTGAATTAATGTAGTGTTTAAAGGAATTTAGCTTGATTCTCAATCAAATACAAATGAAATACACATATGCATAAGCAGAACTCACACAGTAAGCCAGAAAACTTACAAAAAATAACATACAAGAGAGACTCAAATCTGAAACAACTCATATTAAGTATGATGAAAACTAGTTCCTGAATCAATATGATAAGGACCGATGGCAGAGCAGAATCAAACTTGCAAATATTTCATGACTCTGGACCCTAATCTCTGGCATCTGCACCATCAAGGAAGGATAACTTTTCCGCAATGTGCTACTGCAACCGATGGGGCAAATCTCTTTCCCAAATATGTGATCATGAATGGGGCCATAATGGGCTCTCAAAGCATATTTTTTCTATACCACGACCCAGGTATTTTACTTCAGTTCATGATTTGAATAAATAATTCTTTGTTTTTAATAGAACCAGGTATGCTTGTCATTTCAAATCTTCCTGCTTGAAGAAAATGCAGAACATCATCTCTAGAGTAGGTAGAGTGGGAAGGAAATTTTCTCCTTCTAGGGTTCTCCCAAGGGAAATACCATGAACTACACCAGTCTCCAAGCAAGTATGGAAACCGGCTTACAAACAAAATGCACAAAGATTCAAAAGCTTTAAACATAGAAAGACCAAGGAAACCATATATACGCAAAACTATAAGTTTGAGATCCCCACCTTTAATCATTTTGGGTGTCTTCAGAAAGTAAAAGATATAAGAGATAGGAATGATAATATATATACCCCACCTCACCATAGAAACAAAGGAAAACCTAACTCTGCAAATACCCTCCCTAATAGATATCAACCCTCGATGCCCCAAATTTCTGAAAAAACTATCAAGGAAGATTTTACCATTAAGGGAGACTTTCCCTCTATAAATGGTTTTAGGGCTCACTGTGCAGCTTCAGGGATGTATAGGAAATGGTTTGGACATAAATTAGAGGAGAATAATTTTAGGGTTTGGCTTAATGAATCCTTTGGAGAATAGGTGAGTATTACATTTTTAAATGATAATTGCTTTTATTTAGAGTTCAGGAATGTAGATATTAGAAACAAATTATTATCTGAGGAGTGCATTTATTTTTTAGGGCACGCAATCAAATTTATTAAATGGGAACCAAATTTTAACAAAAGCATGTTTGACTGCATTTCTGTTCCTATTTGGGTTAAAATTGAAAATATGCCAGTAGAACTTATGCATAGTAGGATTATTTCCCAAATTGGAGGTAGTGTAGGGAAAATGGTAGGATTAGAACTTAATTTATTGGATTCTTCTGATGTTAACATCCTAATTAACATCCTAATCCAAATTGAGGACAAGTTTTCCTTCCCTAATACTTTTAAATTTGAAACTAACCAAATCACATATCAGCTTAGCATAGCTAAATTCTATGGCAATATTTCACAAAAAATATGGTTAAGTCCTAGGAATGATATCAACAATGCCATTATAGATAATATGACTGACCTTAAAGTTTTTCTTAAGGAGGACTCTGGTGGCCACATTGGAAATGGAGGAGAAAGTAAGTATCCTTTATTTCCAAAATCCACAAACTTCTCTCCTATAGTATCCTTTCTGGCAGGGGGGGTTTTTTATTAACTCCTATGATTACCAAGCACCTAAGCTACAAGGAACTCAGCATAAAACCTTAGATAGTATTAATATTAACCTTTTAGACAAGCTCTCCAAACAACAATCTGTTAACCTAATAGAAGACATTGGAACCATAAACAAAGTAAACAATGTTATGAATATTCAATCAAACCAAGAATATAGGAATACGGGAAAGTTAATCATAAAACCAATAAATAAAAGCATGACTACCTTCAAGTTTTAAATACCAAACCAATCTATATGAATACTGAGTTGACTGATTCATCGGATGAAGAGACTAGTGATGTAGAGGATAATAAAAGGAAGAAACTCAAATGGATTAGGAAAATAGTAGAGATAGATAAAAATATAACAGCAAAGGATATTATCCACTACCATTTAGAAGAGGAAGCAATTTTAGAAGCCCGAAAATATTTAGATGAGAATGACATTTTAAATTATGTACAACATAAACAAAATATTCCCACCTAGATGGTTGGCGATGAAGGAGATAGAAAACAAATAGAAAAAGGGAATCCTAATACTAATTATGATTTTAAGGATGATATAGAGGAAAATGAAATTGAAGAGATTAATGACTTTTTAGGACTTAATAATGAATCTGAAGATATGCTCATTCTTCGAGTCATTGAATCTATGAGTGGAGATATCTTAGAAATGAACAATCCCTTAAATAATGGAGAGGCAGGCAGTGAGGTAAGTGATCTAGGATTATAAATTTCCTCTAACAGTAAGGAGCACCCAGCCTTTCCAACACAGACAAAAAAGAGGGGAAGAAAATATCTTAAAGAATTACGACATAAGGATGGAGTTGCTTTAGGAAAAATTAAAATTATGGATATTATGCATAAAGGGAAGGGGAAGTACCTTCCCAAGGCACCATGAAAATAATTTCATGGAATGTTAGGGGCTTAAATGCCCTTAACAAATAGTGCCTTCTTAAGAGAAGCCTAACTTCTCTAGAGGCACACCTATATTTAATACAAGAAACCAACCTAGGAGATGAAGGGTATACAAATCTTGGTCGTAAACTAGGAATATGAGAAATTAAGAGAGTGGATTTAGTAGGGTCTTCTGGAGGTCTAGCTTTTATATGGAACTCGAGCTTTATTTTACCAACTTTTATCATTTCCAAACCCCAATGGATGGCGGCAAATATTAAGAACTATAGTACTAATCTGGAATTCACCATTATTAACATCTACGAACCAAAGTTCCTTCATGAGAAGCAAATAGTATGGCAGGAAATTGATAACTTTATTCAAACCAACCCAGATTTGAACTTTATTTTGGCTGGGGAATTTAATCCAATCTTAGACTCTAGAGAGAAATCAGGAGGAGCCAAGGGTACAACCCAGGCAATGATAGAATTCAAGGACTAGATACGAGTCATTAATGCAATGGATATCCCATTAGATAATGGCTTGTATACTTGGTCAAATAAAAGAATTAACTCAGAACTAATCAATGAGAAATTAGATAGATTCATTTTTATTGGTGATCTAACAAATTTAAAAGTTAATATTAAAGCCAGCATTGTAGCACACTCAGGATCTGATCATTATCCAATTAAATTAGAATTAATAGAAGAGCTAAAACCTACAAAGAATCCATTCAAATTCAAAAAAATGTGGCTTAAAAATGAGGAATGAATACTCAAAATAGAAGAGTGGTGGACAGAAAAAAGCTTTAAAGGTTCTAAAACTTTCATTCTAAATGCAAAATTGAAACATTTAAAACATAGATTAATAGAATGGAATAAATCATAGTTCGAAAACATTTTTGAATAGAAGGAAAGACTAGAAAAGGACATTAAAGATCTAAATGAGGTTATTCTTAGAGATGGGATGAATGTGGAAACATATAATAGAGAGAAGAAACTTTTAGGGGAGTATGAGGATATACTGGCTAAAGAAGAGTCATATTGGAAACAGAGATCTAGGGAAGTATGGTTAAAGGAAGGAGACAAAAAAAAAAAAAATTCATAGCAGTTCTAAAGCTAAACGTAATTTTAACAAGATAACTAGTATTAGAAAGGATAATGGTACCATTCTAGAGAACCCAGAAAGTATAGCAAAGGAGGCTTTTGAAGGATCGAACAGAACATCCCAAATTGAGATCTTAAATAATATCCCTAGTGTTATTATGAGAGAGCATAACAAAATACTGAATGCAAAATTCACCAAAGAAAAAGTCGAAAGAGCCTTGAAACAACTCCACCCTGACAAATCCCCTAGACTTGATGGATTCCCAAATTTCTTCTATCAACAATGTTGGCACATCATAGGGGATGAGGTTGTTGCGACATTAGAAGGAATGCAAAATTTAGGGGGGATTCTTCAAGAAATTAAAAATACCTTTATTGCATTAATACCAAAAAAAACAAATTCAGGAAGGCTGGATGATTACAGACCTATATCATTATGTAACACAATATATAAATTGTTAACTAAAACCATAGAAAACAGACTTAAAGTGTTTTTACCTATGATTATTTCGGAGGAACAATCAGGCTTTATCCCTGGCAGTTCCATATTAGATGGAGTAATAATAGCACAAGAAGAGATACACACTATCCAACATAACCATAATCCAAGCATGCTTATAAAACTTGACATTAGGAAGGCTTATGACAAAGTAGACTGGCGATTTTTATGCAAATGTCTGGAAACATATAGTTTTTCTAAACAGTGGATCAACTTAATTTTTGAATGCATATCAAGGGCTAAAATGTCAATTATGGTGAATGGTAATCTTACAGGCTTCTTTAATATTACACAAGGCATCAGGCAAGGGGATCCCATATCACCTTTTATTTTTATCATTATGGTTGATGCCCTGGGTAGAACACTTACTAAAGCAAGAAATAAAAATTTGGTATGTGGTGTCAAGATTACCAAGGAAATGGAAGCCTGTACACATCAACAATTTGTTGATGACAACCTCCTTTTTGACCAATAAAATGTTATGGAAGCTACCGCATTCAAACAGGTACTTAATTTGTACTCAACGGCCTCATGACAACATATTAACAAAGAGAAATCTGAGATATATTTTCTAAACACTTCTAGAGAGGGCCAACTTAGGATTAGTAGGATTATAGAATATAAAATAGGGGATTTCCCTTGCAAATACCTAGGATTGCCCCTAGATAAAGGTAATAGATCAACCAACTTATGGAGTAAGGTCTTAGAAAATATTGACAAGAAAGCTGAATCTTGGAAAGGAAAATAGCTAACAAATGCTGGGAAAACTACAATGATTAAATCAGTACTCTCAGCTATACCCATTTATCAAATGACGTGTCTTATTCTACCAAGAGGAATAGAAAAGGATATTAATAGAAAATTTAAAAAAAAAATTGGCAAGGTCCAAATGAAAGAAAAATATTAGCTTTAATTGTATGGGATAAAATATGCAAACCCTTAGAGGAAGGAGGGCTAAATGTCAAAAACATTAAACAACAAAACTTGGCTTTCAGAGCAAAATTAGTGTGGAAAATGTATAGAGATCCGCAGCAAAGTGGGTTAAAACTCTAAGATTCAAATACCTAGATGGAAGAGATCCGCTAAGTATTTTCAGACACCACTCTCCTCCTAAGGGATCTAAGACATGGAATTTCATACTGGGCTGTAGGAAGGTCATTCCAGAAAATATCACGTGGGATATTGGAAATGGAAGCAAAAATTTATTCTGGGAGGACTCGTGGAATGCTTGTCCCCCTCTCTGCACCACTCTCAATGATGATCCACAAATTAATATGGTGAAACAAGCAAGAGGTATTTATGTTAAAGATTATATAGAGATAGAAGGAGACAACCCAGCCTTAGGATGGAAGTGGAAAACCCTAAGAAACCTTGGAATTTTGGAAGCTTTTAAAAATAAAGTGGAACAAGTCATTCTTAATAGGAAAATAAACCCATCAAAGGATCATGACAGAGTCATCTGGGCCAAATCCAAAAATGGGGAATACAGCACAAAGTTTGGTTATAAATCTATGGATATAGAAGAAAAAATTCAAACACCTTTGCCTATTGACCTATGCTGGAGTAAATTATGCTTACCTAAAGCTGGAATGTTCACTTGGGCTGAAGCCCAGCATAGGATTCTGACTGTTGAATGGTTTCAAAGAATAGGATATAATGGCCCATCGCGGTGTGTCTTTTGTGAGAAGGAATGTGAGTCTATTGATCAAATTTTTACCAATTGTGACTATTCCTACAAGTGTTGGATGTGGCTAGCTAAAAAGCTAGAATGGAAAATGGCATTACCCAATAATTTGGTGAACATTCTTACATCATGGCCTCGATGGAATGAATATGGTTTGTATGGAAAGATTTGGGCAATTGTGCCTTCCATAATTATATCGGAATTATGGAAGGAAAGGAATAGAAGGATTTTTAAGGATAAAAATCTAGATCTTGATCAATTGCTCAACAAAATAGAGGCAAGTATAGTAGAGGTGGTAAATAACCGTAATATGAATGGCCAGAAAGATATGGTTTTTTCCTACTATGATGAAAGAATACACAAATTATGGTATGGACTTAAAATACCACCCTTTATTGGCCTAAGTAATGTAGATAAGGAGGCCTTAAGATGAAACTGTATATGGAAACCACCTTCGAAGGGATGGGTAAAGTTAAAATTTGATGGTGCTTCTAAAGGCAACCCAGGTAAATCAAGAGTTGGGTGTTGCATTCATGATTAATTAGGGAATTTGATTGCATCCAAAGCTGGATCTTTAGGAGTTGCAACCAACAACTAAGCTGAAGAGAATGCCTTAATAGAAGGTTTATTACTATGAAAACATTTTAACCTAGAAAGTATAGAGATTGAAGGTGACTCTTCATTGATTATAAATGCTATAAGAACAGGTGGAACATAGAATTGGAAACTTAACGGATTAATTAAAAGAGCCCTAAACATATTAACCTTTTTCAAACAATATACTATTAATCACACCTATAGAGAAGGTAATAAACTAGCCGATCTTTTAGAAAATAGGGGGGCAGAAGGAAGGAATGAAGAAACAATGCGAGGATGACCATGGAATAAAAGGGAAAGTAAGATAAGATAAACTATAGAATATAGAATGAAAAATAAAACTAAATATGTCAAGAAGAAGGGAAATAGTTCTTCAGAATGTAAAGGAAGCATAGAAACAAGCAAATTTGACCTTTATTAGTTTTAGGAATAATTAAATTAAATAAGGAAGACAAAACAAATTAGGGAATAGGAAACGACAGGAAGACAAAATACCAATCAGTTTGTGTAATACCGCAATCCTCTAGCTATATATTGAATATTGGTATTATGATGAGATAAGGCAAGCTAGAAAGAAGGCAAATGGCTACTGCTATCAAACTACGATGCACTAAACCACAGCTAGCCTTCGATGGGAAAATTTCTCTAAGGAGAATCAAAAAGGTATTGCTTGATACTCATAATATAATTGTAAGAGTGGTTTATATTATTCTAGGAAGCAAATACATAGAAAATGATAACTGTTATAGGGTGAACTCAGATATTCCCGCAATGTTCATAGCATCAGCCTTACACACAGATCTAGACATCAGGGATATTGGGATACTTTATAGAAGAGTCTTTAAGAGGAAATATTTGGTTGATTTGGGTAAGGTTATTGAAAGCATTAAAGAAGATCTGACTATACAAAGGCCAAGAGAATATCAACAATATAGGGGAGATATTAATAGCATTCAAACTTATCCAATATTGATGATAGTCGATAGGAATAGGTACACTGCAGAGCTGCCAACCATATCAAGGAATCTAGATTTCTTATTCACCTATATGCATATCAGAACTACAAAAGATCCTAGATGGTTTGATAAATTTGTAATTGAGGATGATTTTGGGGTGAGAATTCATAACGATGAAATGTATGAAGAAGAATAATACAATGAATTGAATGATTTAATATAATGTTAGAGAAATCAAGGAATCAATGAGAATCTTATTCAAATAGGAAATATGGAAGCTAAAGTAGGTATTAAATACATGTATGTATGAATATGAGATATATATGCATATTCATATGTGGATATGTATAATACAGATGGGATGAATTAATTCTTTATATTCTTTTTCTAATTATATAAGCTTGCAGAGATTTTCCATAAAGATAACATAGTTATGAGATCAAATACAGGTGTAATTAAGGATGAAATGGTTGTAGAAGAAATAATTACAAATATGCATGATTAGGTGTGTTTGGATATCAATTAAGAAAAGTTAAATCATATAGAAGTGGCCTTACAAATATATAAATGGTTTTTAAGAAAAGACAAGTGTAAAATGTTCTGATATAACTTAAGATAGAAGTTAAATCATAGATTATCGATCGTATAAATCTAATGATCTATGCAGGAGGCAAAATGGGATATGATTGCATATTTATCAGTTTCATTTAGGGAAGTAACCTTAATAAACTTATTTCCACAATATAGATAAAATATAGTACCAAGGTATCATGCTAGTTATGCAATCTCATTAAGAAGTAATGATAAGAAGTAAGGAAACATGTTTAAAGCAATATGGGACTCATCCTCACGGAAACATTATAGAATAAAATTACACCAAAGTAAACTAATCATAAAACATGGAAGTATGATGAAATCATTAATTGATGGGAATATA
This sequence comes from Thuja plicata, assembly GCA_018584345.1. NCBI lineage: Eukaryota > Viridiplantae > Streptophyta > Pinopsida > Cupressales > Cupressaceae > Thuja > Thuja plicata. The sequence continues at coordinate 7,402,151 of MU226986.1, forward strand.
AAACATCACATGGTCGATAAAACGGACAATGATGATGACTGCTATGCAACAACTATCAAGCAATAACTAAGTGTTATGGAGCTTTAAAGGAGAAAGAAATTAAAATAAGCCATAATCCACTCGAACCATATAAGAACAAAGGAATCAGCATTAACATTGATATCAAGAAGAGCTTAAATAATATAGAGGTAATATCAGATACTCTGGTTTTTAGGATCTACTAAGATGTTTACCAATATACAGACCTTTCACATTAAGATGTCCCGGGACATGGCTTTTCTGGGAAAAATTATGCCAGAACGATGGAATACAATCATGAAACCCATGGATGACCTAGCTAGAAGGGAAATGGAAAGGATTATTGGGGATGCATATTATGATTATAGCTTCACAATGCACACTAATGGCGACATTGTTGGTGTTTTTATCTCATGCATGCTGAGAGCAGGTTATACAAAGGCAGAAACTATAGAGATTAGTAAGAAAGTTTTCATCAGTAAAATCTTGAAGGGTTTGGAGAATGTTGTTAGCATTATAAATTTTAATCAAATGATCCCATACCCAGAAGATTACATGAATGCAGCTATAGGACAGCTGGAACACGAAGGCAGAGTTAAACATAGAACATGCCTAATAATTAAAGATATAGATATCTTTGATAATAACTAGGAACGGGTTAAAAGAAACATCAACTTTTAAATTACTTGGCAGCATGTGAAGGAGGTAACAGAGCCTAATCGGCTCCTACAGTATTTTAAGGTAGAAGGTTTTAGTATTCCCACGATGGTTGAACAACTAGATATGGACCAGATCCAAAGCAATCCACCACTCTTTATTAAGAAGGGTTGGATGAGTCGAACCCCAATAGCCAAGGGTGGACAAAGGAATGAACAGGACACGGACGAGGAAATAATGATCATCAAAAAGAAGGAGTAAAATAGCCAGACCAATACTCGAAGGTTTTTTTCTTTAAAATGGAATTTAAATGAATATGTACAGATATGGTTCCTTTTAATTTTATAGGAAAGGATAGATAGTATAAATATAGACATGGAAAGTATATAGATGTACAAAGAGTATAGAGACATTGGAAGTTTATAATGTGATGATAATATTAATGTAATATGTTATGAATATCCGTTTAACAAGGAGCACATGTATTAAGGTAGAAATAATATCTATGCATAAATACATGTATTTATAAATATATATA
>MU226986.1:7405872-7427568 GCA_018584345.1 Thuja plicata
ACATATATACATATATATATATATATGTATATATATATATATGTATATATATATGTATATGTATATATATGTATATATATATATATATGTAGATATTCAAAAAAACATCAAGATGGTATAAGATGGAAGTCACAGATGGTAGTATATACAAGAGGTTTATTAACACTAATTAGAGATTATAGATTCAACTATAGGAAATGATAACTACGATTAAAGGAGGGACCCTATCCACTCCAAAATTATAATTGTCTTTTACTCACCCTACCAAGTATATCATATTCTGTCAGGACTGTCATTAACTCACCTTTTTAATACATATGGATGTAAGTATGTGTATAAGATAGGATATGTAGGTATAGGTATTGTGAGTATGTATGGACTCTATATACCCATAGTATGGAAATTAGATAGGCGATATAGGATCAGGTGTGGATAAAGAATAAGATTTCAAGGAAACCAAAATATAGACCAAAAAAGATATGTTTCAGAGGAAAAGGAACAACCAGCTAAAGAGAGATACCACATATTACAAGGATTAAGTAGAATATACTGACATTACATCACTTGAAGATTCCAGATTGTATTTTAAATGTATATGTATCTCTGTCCATAAATTAATGGATAAGTCCATTTCTAATGTAAATGAGGGAATGCCCTCATATTTTATGTAACTACTAATCTAGACTTCGGTCCCAGGTCAAACTGGAGGTTTTCTTCTCCATTCTTTCCTACCAGTGCTCGCAGTGAATGGAGATTGTAATTTCAAATTTATATTAATAAAAAAATTTGGCCTCAACCTTTTACCGATCAAATAAAAAAAATACAATATGAAAAATATTATCAGCTTTCTATTCTATCTTGACACAAATCTGAAATACATCAGCTATCTCCTAGACTAGAAACAAGTATTAGCCTAATGCTTTCTACTTTCCCGATTCTCTAGCCTCTTTCTAAATGGTCTTGAATATTCTTTTATAGGAACAAGAATACTACAAGATTTTTACCATTTAGGGTTAGGGTTTACAACCAATCAAATATAAAATTCAAGTCTGATATCAAGTTGAAACCCTGAATTCATCTCTTCACTTTGTGCAATCTGATCTGCAATTAATTCTTCAATCCATGGATGTGATTCTTGTACTCTGAAAGGCAAGAATTTCCACAGCACAACTCTGAAAATAGCCTCATAAATATAGAAAATGACCAAGCGTCTCTGTATGCAGTCACCTCTGATTATAAAACTCTTTATGTTAATTCTAGACATAAATGCATCTCCACATATCAGATTTCCATCAGTTCGGTCTTCAACAGCTGTGCAGAGCCACCCAAAAGATCAAGTCAAGTCATTAATGTCTCTGAGAACAAATATCTATTGATCTTTATGAAACCCTCTATGAATACATTTGAATATTTAAAATTCTATTACAACGGCTATAGGTGGCACGAAAAATGAATCTGACGACTAAGATTGAAACCTTTGCCAACCTTAAAACTGAGTCATTGATCCTCTTTAAGTTATCTAGGCACAAGAATCTAATCCACCATGTGTCACATAGACATAATCACTTAATGATTAAATATCAAGCATCTTTGATATAAGCCTTTACGCCTACCACATGATCTCTTTTTAACTTGATCAACCTTTAACCTTTCATTACCTGACCTGGCCTTAACTGCTTTTGAACCTCAGGTTACACCTTTCCCTTTAATCTCTGAGTCGCTAGACATTTTCTTTAACTATGGTCACATCAAGAGACATAGCGACAAGTGTTGGATCTAATCTTAATCAGACGATAGTCATGTAGTCTCTGAACCATGAGAGAATATTCAATTTCATTTGGAGACCCAGTGACAAGGCAAAACTCATAGTCGCTGAACAATTTGGAATATTTTGTCTCGATCAAGAGACCTGGAGACTGACCGCATGAAGCATGGGCCCACCATAACACGTGGAACATTGTCATTTTCTCATAAATTCCACATCATTTCTGACATTTCCAACTGTCATTTCCTTTACTTAACCTACCTTCAACCATGGGAAATCAGGAGACTACACGACTGAGCATACTCCAAGTTGCGAGAGAAAATCCTTAACTATGGTTTGATCATGAGACTGGGTGACTGAAGAGACCAGCGTTAAAATACATCTGGGCCCACCAGATACATGTGGCACATTTTTACAATACCTTATTCATTAAATAACTGCATCTTCACCTTTAAGGCATTATGAAAACCATGAGATCTGATCAACATGATTGGCCTTTAATCTCTATCCTTGATTTATAACTCAACCACGAGCTGACCCCTCTCTGACCATGGTCTCCATTTGGCGATCAGGCGACTGAGTAATCTCAAAGTTAGGAGATAATTTTATAACCCTGGGTCAAATCACAAGACCTCCTGACCAGCACTTAACACTTAAACCAGGCATTCAATCCTGATCTCATCAGGAGATAACATGACTGAAGAAACTCCAAGTCACCAGACAAATTCATTAACTCGGGTTATATCTAGAGAACTAGCGACCACCACAGATCTGCATCTTCATTAGATGGTAGTCGCTTGGTCGCATGATCACAAAAGAATATGCCATTTCATACAGAGATAACCCAACACAAGGAAATTGCTAAGTCACAAGAAAAAAAGGAATATTCAGGAAACATTAGGAGACTTAGTGGCTGCAAAAGATATGAAATGCGCACATGCTAGAAGGGATAACTTAAGTGGCCCAAAAAAGTAACTATGAAATAGAACTTGGCCAAGATACCTAGGGTTTTTCTCTATTTTTCACATGTAAACACATTAAGGACTTAGGGTTTAGGCCAGAGACCAAAAATAAATTGCAGAGACCAGGAAAAGAAGCATGGAACCATGAAAATTTGACAAGTGCTAACAGTGGCTCCGACGGGGATGTATGCCTCTTCCTGGCATAACAAGGATTCAAAATTAATGGGAGAAGCAGACCACCTACTGGAAAGAAACTAACCTAAAACAGAAATCAGGAAACAAAGAAATATATACATACATGTTCATGATTTTTCCTTCTTCAAGAAAAGTAGAGCTTCAGAAATTGCCCATGAACCGGAAACTCCAGAACATTTCCAATTAATTCCTTCAACATATAGGACTCAGAACCCCACTTAATGTCAATTAGATATGGGCCTAGCCATATGGGATCAAATTTTGCATGTTTTCCTTTTTCCTCTATTCTAGCATTCCACATCAAAACTATATCATCAATCTTAAATTTCCTAGTAGTGGCTTTCTTGTCAAATAATTTTTTGCATTGCAACTGCAGTCTGATGTTCCCATCATGTGTTTTCCTCCTTGAATCATCTAGCTGTATCAAATCCTCCAACCTAATTCTCATTTCATCTTCTAGATCATCATCATATATTTGGATAAATTTGTACATCTGCAACAATTTATTTTGTGGTAATCTGGCATGAATACCATAAACTAAGTCAAAAGGTGCACATCCAATAGCTTTTTTCACTATTACTCTATCCGATCATAGAGCAAGATGTAATTTTTAATCCCAAGCCTTCTTATTTACATCCAATACTCTTTTAATAATCTTTATCAAACTCTTATTATTAGATTCAGCCTGGCCATTGCCTTGGGGGTGATATGGGGAAGAATATGAAATCAAAATTCCATATTGCTGAAAAAATTTAGTGAATTCCCCTAATATGAAACACATAGAAATGTCCACCACAATAACTTCTAGACAACCAAATATAGTCAACATATTCTGCATTATGAAATCAATTACAACCCTACTTGTGGCTCTTCTAGTGGGAACTGCTTCCACCCACTTGGTAAAATGATCAGTTCCCACTAGGATCCATGAATGGCCCCCACTAGACTTGTTAGGAAATTCACCTATGAAATCCATTCCCCACTTCTGAAAAGGTGCCTCAACTGTAACAGGCTTCAAGGGAAGATTTCCACCAAATTTCAACATGCCTAAAAATCTTTGACAAGCATCACATCTTTTGACATACTTGTGGGCATCCCTGAAGATTGTCGGCCACCAAAAAATAGATCTGATAATCTTATGGGCAGTATTCTTAGCCATATAATGGCCACCACATGCACCATCATGCATTTCTTTTAAGAGATCATCAGATCTATCTTGATCTAGACATTTGAGCAGCACTCCTTCATTGCTCCTCCACCATAACTGTCCTTGAATTATTGCATATTTCAAAGCATACAACTTGATTGTTCTCTTCTTACTATCATTCATATCAAGGGGAAAAATCATCTTCTACAAGTATCCAATGATATCCTTATGCCAATTAGAACAATCCATATCACAAATATAAGGTTTATGTTCCTCCTCTAGCATATCAATGTGGTTAGTATCCAAATTGCTTTGAGCCATTAATTTAGAAAATCCTAAACCTCTTACCAACTTATTTATATGGACATCAATATTAAACTCTTTGATCTTGTTAATCCATCTACATCTTCTCCCTGATACCTCTTGCTGGACTAGGATATCCTTGACAACAGCACTTGGTACATAAGCAACAATGGGTGCCCCTACCAAATAGCATCTGAATGCTTTAACAGCCTTGACCAAAGCATAGGCTTGTTTTGCCATAATATCATATTTCAATTTTTTTGCCTGTAAAGACTTACTAAAAAGGGAAATTGGTTGTTCATAGCCTTCTGAATTCTTCTGTAATAATACTGCAGCAATAGTATTATAAGAAGAAAAGGATAAAATTTGAAGCGAATTAGTATAATCAGGGGTTCTCTAGACAGGGGCATCTTTTATAGATTTTTTAATATCTGAGAAATCCCTACATGCTTCTTGAGTCCATTCCACTTTGGCTCCTTTCTTCATCATCTTTGAGATTGGCAAACTAGTCTCTACAAGATTTGTAACAAATCTTCTCAAGAAATTTACTTGACCAAAGAAAGACTAAATGCCCTTAACATTCTTGGGTTGAGGGACTTTATCAATTGCATTCACCCTAAAAATATTTACCAATAAATTTATAAGCTTGGGGGATAACTTCTTACTGATGTATATCTTTTTTGGAACTTGATGTGTCCCCAAGTTTATCTATTCCAAGTCCTTAGACTTATTAACTATAGTAGCTGACAAAGATTTATCTTTATTTTCAAAAGCTCTTTCGAGTACAACCAAACCTTTGGGTACCTTATTTTATTTTAACTGGTGAACCTCCCTTTTGAGAATACTATCTTTTCCATCTATGGTTTGCACAAAACCAGTAAAATCCATCTCTTTTTACCAAAGTTTGATTCACAAGAAAGGAATTCCAAAATATCCAAGTCATCATTGAAGACTTGAAAATTTTCAACATTATCTGGAATGGATGGCCTAGTCTGAACCTCTACCTTAGAAATCTCTTTAAAAGTAACACCTTCAGGCCTTAAGGAAATATTAGCCAATAGATCTACCATCTTGTTTTGATTTCTGTCCATCCATTCAATACCAAATGCATCAAAATTTTCAATTTCATCCCAAACAGCATTCCTGTACTATTTTAACCATTGATTTTTTAAGCATACCTATATCTTATTTGAGAAACAAATAATTTAGAATCCCCAATGACTCTGATATATCTAATCTTGTGTTTTGAAGCCAATCCCAATCCTATCAACAAATCCTCATATTCTGCAATATTATTTGTGCAAGTGAATAGAAGAGAAAATGAGAACTTGTAGGTCTTACCACTAGGAGCTATTGGTAACACTCCTGCACCAACTCCTTCCTTTGAGTTTGCACCATCAAAGTGCATTTTCCATAGGTTATTCTTATCTACAAGATTATCCGTTTCTTCTGATAATAGCATGTGTTGGACATTTTTCCCAGCTTTATTATCTTGCACTTGGAAAGATCCAAGATCTGTATCCAAGAAGCAATTCATTGCTTCATCTTCACTCTCCTCAATCATATGAGGAGTTTTGACTTCCTTGGACACCCTGATATTTTCACCAACTATGTCAAATGTGGAAAATGACAAATCACATTTTATACTACCTCCCATCGAGGCACTCCATTTCCTAGATAGAAACATTCCATATTGGGGTGGAATGTCAACGACTAAGACACTCATTTTTAATATTTTTTCTGGGAATGCAGCAAGTGTATAAGGCAAGGCCTTAATGGTACCTATGACAGGCACTTCTCTTGAATCCATTGCTTGACATCTCGCATGAGGAGTATCAACCTACAGTCCCATTGATTTCATTATTTTTGTAGGCATGACTGTATTTGATGCAGCTGAATCAATCATGAAATTCTTGAGCATCTTACCATTAATAACCAGTGTTAAGAAGAAAGGATCAACAGTTCCTAAAGGAGGAATGAAATGGTTTGTGTTTGAGAAAACCTGAGGGATCTTAGAAATAATTTCTTCTGATTCTTTTCCCTTTGTATCTGATTTTCCCTTGTCATTGCTTTCCTTCTCATTCATTTCTGATTTTGAAGCTTTTGTAATGAGAACACTATTCATCCATGCCAAAATCGTCTCCTTATGCTTAGGAATCCTCATCATTTCCAAAAGTGGAACTCTAACTTTGATTTGGGAAATCAATTGGCCCATGTCAATAGGAGCATATTCAAGATCAGAGATATTTTGCTTGATAGTAATATTCTTATCCTGATTTTGAGTAGACTGATTCAGTTCAATTCCCTTAGCATCTCTTGGAGATGAGGTAACAACCACCTCTGGTGTCTTAATCTTAATATTTTGAGCAATATTAGGATTGCTTGGTTTATCTATTGTTTTTACCTTTATCTTCTTCACATTCTCAGTATCTTTTTCTTTTTTTGATGTCTGCTTAGGGATTGTTCTTGATTCTGTCACAAACATACCAGTTGGTGTGCTAACTTCATTACCCACTATTCTATTTCTCAAATTATATCTATTTTGTGCTTGGGTAACTAGATTTTGTATAATTTTAGCCCTTTCTGCACTTGAAGGCCTTCTTGTTGTGAACGTCTCTCCTCCCCTTGCAGTATTACATCTTACTTTATCAATGTCTTCTTCCTTTTCCTCAAAAGAAAGCATATCTTGATCTTCAGCTTGATTTTCAAATTCATCTCCATCTGTTGAAGATAGCTCTTGACTTTTGTCTTGGTCATCAGATTCATCACTTCTTAAATTTTCATATGCCATTGCATTCCCAACATCATCATATAACTTTTCCTCATCTTCTTGTTGGTATTGACTTGGATACATCTTCTGAGCAACAGCACAAGTATCTAGGTTATGGGGAGATTCACATTCCTCACACCAGTATTCATCATTACACATATTAGCTAAATTTCTTTGAAGAGGATCAGGAGTATCTTTGTTTGGCCTTTCTTCCCTTTGTGGGATAATGGGCTTCCCATCCTTGAATTGGGTATTGTATGGATAGTTTTGCATCCTATTTTGGGGTTTATAATTGTTATAGGATGACCTATCATTACTTGGAACTCTAGGCCTTTTATTTTCTCCTGGTTTTAGGTCTTTTATAGCATTTAGGATCTGCTTCATATTTATTTCCTCTTTAGGCTTAGCATTTGAAGGCTTGTCTAATTCTTTGTTTGTAGGCTTGCAATCTTCTCTCCTATCCAACTTCCCAAATACTCTCCTATTAGTTTAGTTTCTATATTGACAAGCATTTTGTAGCCTTCTCTCATGGTCCTTGGATTTTTGTCTCTTAGGAGGTATCCCATCTTAGAATCAAATTTATTGAGACAAGTAGCTAAACAAACTTTGTCATCCAATTTCATAGCCTAAAAATGTTTATGCATAGCTCTTTGAAATCTTATATTGAACTGTGCAACATCTTCATTTTGATTCTTTTTTATATTATTGAATTCATTCAACATGAATCCCTCATTGGTCTTGTCACTATATTGCTCCTTAAAGCAATCAACTAGTTTATCTATTGACCCTATATAATTATAAGCCATTCCTCTAAACCAATCCCTAGCATTCTCTACTAAAGACTAAATAAAGAGTTTCATTAATACATCCTCATGTGAAATTTCACAATCATCCATTATATCCTTAAAAATTTTCAATTTCTCTTCACATGTAACTACATTATTTCCAGTAAACTTGGGAAGCTTATCTCTAAGTTTGCATGGAACCTCATTAGGATAACCTTGAATTTTATGAAAGTAAAATTGTTTGTACCTTTCTGCATGAGTGGATTTACCTTGGAAAGAAGTGTTGTCTTGAGAAGCAGAGGCTTTTTGATTTGATTTTTTAGCTACTTTGGGACCAAGGTGAACATGCCTTGTTGTCTATCTAAGATAATCAGCCCTCTTCTTCATCTCCAAAGTAGTAGCCTCCAATTTTGCTAATTCAAAATCCTTGGCTATGACTTCCCTTTCAACTCTAGCTCTCTCAAGATCCATGTCTAATTTAGACATCTGATCCACAGGTTTCTCAAGATTTTTAGGCTCATTTATTGAAACTCTTGTCATTCCTTGTTTCCCCTTATCTTTAGGACCTAGCTGGCTGACTATTTGAATAACAAGTTCCTCTTCAACTCTTGGAGGTTTCTCTACCTCATTTATTTCTTTGAGCTCTAATAGTCTTCTCATCCTTTGTTCAAGGAAAACTTGGTCTTGTCTGATCTTATTTTCTTTCTCCCTTTCTCTCCTTTGTCTTATAGCTACCTGTTGCTGGATCAACTTTTCAACTTCAACAAGCTTTGCAGCCATACTGTCAGGATCTGGCTGAGTGGACATATATTCTTCTTCTTCTCTATCATCAGGAGAACTAAAACCTTCATTTGTACCTAGTCCCACATCTGCGGCCTCAACTTCCTCATATTCATATGTATTTCCTTCATGTCTACGTCAAACTAGTCTTTCTTCTGTGATTTCTTCTCTTTTTCTTTCATTTTGAGGGGTACCTCTAGTATCCCTTTCTCTTCTAAGCTGGTCAGATTTAGATGTAGTTGGGAAATCATTTCCCAACCTATCTTCAGGATGCGTTATTAACCAAGAACTTGTTCCTTTATGACTCATATTGGAAAGTATGTGACAAAATGATTTCTAATACTCAGCACTGCTGCAAAGATTACTTCAGAGTCGCCACCCAAAAATTAGTTGGGATCACAGTTTTTCACAAAAATGAATATAAATAATATGTTGAGATTCAAAATTAGACCTTACAATCTTTATTTTCCTCAATTTTTCCAAATCAACTATAAGTTGGTGATCCTTAAAAGGATATTGTAACTCTTCTCTCTTCAACCAGAGACTTTAGGATAATTCTTTTCTCTCAAGTCCCCGGAAGAGTCACCATCTTGTTGGTGACTCAGATGGGCTAACTCACTCTCAAAATGAGTTAAAAAATTTATACCATAGTCTCCCTAATAAGGTTAAAAACCTTCACTATTTTTCCCGGCAAAGTCACCATCTTGTTGGTGTTTGAAAATGTTTACGCTAACTTGAGAAACCAATATACCTTAAGACTGATGTTAGGAGTGGTTAGTTCCAAGTGTGAAAGCTCTGTAAGGTAACTGGACCAACTATAGGGTCAAGACTACCCTCTTCTACTTCTGGCTCTACAAAACCAAGGTGGGTACACCTAATCCAGACTAAACTCAACTCTTTACCACACCTTCTACTTCTGGATTTAAACAGAAGATAAATGGTAAGTAAGTAGTAAATGCCAACCTAGCATTTAGTGACTCTCCACTACCATGGGTGGAATAAGTAGGACAACACCTCAAAAGGTAAATAAGTTTGTACTGAGTTTGATTTATATTTGTAGGATAGAACATAACCAAACAACTCCAAATTTATATCTCCATAGAAAATACTTGCTTTAGATCAGTGCCTTATCCATTGGGCTAAAACCTACATACAATACTAAAACTGGAACACCTTAAAGGCTAAGATTCAAAGCCATAAACATAAGAAATATCAGATTTCTCACTACAAGATCCTTATATAGATATCCAGACTGAATTAATGTAGTATTCAAAGGCATTTAGTTTGATTCTCAATCAAATACCAATGAAATACACATATGCATAAGCAGAACTCACACAGTAAGTCAGAAAACTTACAACTCAATAGATAACATACAAGAGAGACTCAAATCTGAAACAACACATATTAACTATGACGAAAACTAGTTCCTGAATCAATATGACAAGGAAATATGAAATAAGACAATATGCAAAAGATTATCAGCTTTCTATTCTATCTTGACACAAATCTGAAATTTATTTGTTATCTCCTAGACTAGAAATAAGTATTAGCCTAATGCTTTCTACTTTCCCAATTCTCCAGCCCCTTTCTAAATGGTATTGAATGTTCTTTTATAGGAAAAAGAATGATACAAGCTTCAGACCTTCTAGGGTTAGGGTTTACAACCAATCAAATATAAAATTCAATTCTGATGTCAAGTTGAAACCCTAAATTCATCACTTCAATCTGTGCAATCTAATCTGCAATTAATTTTTCAATCCATGGATGTGATTCTTGTACTCTGAAAGGCAATAATTTCCATGACCCAACTCCGAAAGTAACCTCATAAATGTAGAAAATAACTAGGCAGCTTTGTATGCATTTACCTCTGATTATAAAACTCTTTCTATTAAGTCTGGACATAAATGAATCTCCACATATTAGATTTCCATCAGTTTGATCTTCAACAGCTGTGCAGAGTCGCCCAAAAGATCAAGTTGGGTCATTAATGTCTCTGAGAATAAATATATGTTGATCTTTATGAAACCCTCTATGAATACATTTGAATATTTAAAATTCATTTACAACGGCTACAGGTGGCATGGAAAATGAATCTGACGACTAAGATTGAAACCTTTGCCAACTTTAAAACTGAGCCATTGATCCTCTTTAAGTTATCCGGGCACAAGAATCTGATCTGCCACGCGTCGCATAGGCATAATCGCTTAATGATGAAGTATCAAGAAGCTTTGATATAAGCCTTTATGCCTACCACACAATCTCTTTTTAACTTGATCGGCCTTTAACCTTTCATTACCTGACCTGGCCTTAACTGCTTCTGAACCTCAGGTTACACCTTTCCCTTTAATCTCTAAGTCACTAGACATTTTCTTTAACTATGGTCACATCAAGAGACCTAGCTACAAGCATTGGATCTGATCTTAATCAGATGGTAGTTGCGTAGTCTTCAAACCATGAGAGAATATTTGATCTCATTTGGAGACCCAGCGACAAGGCAAAACTCATAGTTGCTGAACAATTTGGAATATTTTGTCTCGATCCAGAGACCTGGAGACTGATCGCATGAAGCACAGGCCCACCAAAACATGTGGTGCATTGTCATTTGCTCATAACTTCCACATCATTTTTGACATTTCCAACTATCCTATCCTTTACGTAACCTTCCTTCAACCATGGGAAATCAGGGGACTACGTGACTGAGCATACTCCAAGTTGCGAGAGAAAATCCTTAACTATGGTTTGATCATGAGACTGGGTGACTAAAGAGACCAGTGTTAAACTACATCTGAGCCCACTAGATACATGTGGCACATTTTCATAATACCTTATCTGTTAAATAACTACATCTTCACCTTTAAGGCATTACGACAACCGTGATGTCTGATCAACATGCTCAGCCTTTAATCTCTATCCTTGATTTATAACTCAACCATGAGCTGACCCCTCTCTCACCATGGTCTGCATTTGGAAATCAGGCAACTGAGTAATCTCAAAATCAAAAGATAATTTTCTAACCCTGGGTCAAATCATGAGACCTCGCGACCAGCACTTAACACTTAAACCCACTATTCAACCCTGATCTCATCGGGAGATAACGCAACTGAAGAAACTCCAAGTTTCCAGACAAATTCATTAACTCAGATTATATCTGGAGAACTAGCGACCACCACAGATCTGCATCTTCATTGGATGTTAGTCACTTGGTCGCATGATCACAGAAGAATATGTCATTTCATACGGAGATAACTTGACACAAGGAAATTGGTAAGTCGTGAGAAAAGAAGGAATATTTAGGAAACATTAGGAGACTTAGCGACTACAAAAGATATGAAATGCGCACATTCCAGAAGGGATAACTTAGGTGGCCCAAAAAAGTAACTGCGAAATAGAACTTGGCCAAGATAGCTAGGTTTTTTCTCAATTTTGCACATGAAAACACAATGAGGGCTTAGGGTTTAGGCCAGAGACCAAAAATAAATTGCAAAAACCAAGAAAAGAAGCATGGAACCATGAAAATTTGACAAGTGCTAACACAATGATCTTTTCCAATATCTGTTGGAATTTTATACTTTGTTTGATCCTTTTATACTCTTCCTCGGGTACATCTCCGTCACTATCCAAGTCAAAGAAAGGATGAGTAATGTGAATTTCTTCTTCACTACTATTGTCTTCTTGTCTTTGATTTTTTTCATTGTTGTATTCTTTAAAAGTTGTACTCCATTAATTTCTATGAGCTTCCATTGCAGGTGATTCTGTGTCAAATAAGGGAATATGAGATGTTTCTTCTTGTTGAAATTGTAGCAATCTAGGAGGTACTTTTGATTCATTAGCAAGATACTTGTTGCGTCTTGTGTTAACCATGAAATTTGTATCTCAACTATATCAAAAGGTTTCTAATAGTGTCAAGTGAAGTCTCAAATTGTCCAAGTAAGTGTGTCTAAGTAGTAAAGGATTTTTTATGTTTGATGGAAGTAAATGACTCCAACGTTAGAGGGTTAGAATGCCCTGATAGTGAGCTGGGAATCAAATTGTTTTGAAAAGTAAGTAGACCACGCATTTTGAGACCAATTGTGAGAACCCAAAAGGACATGTAAGGTAGACTTCTAAAAAAAATTTGAAACAGCAATAGGTGGACCAGAAAGAGAAATAGGACTAGACTAAAGAGCCAAAAGGGTATCCATTTATATTTAATTTCTCTAAGAGATAACTATGCAAGTGCCCACTGTTCTAGATGCAACACACTAAATGAGAGGTTTTTTCAACCAGATGCAAGCTTTGATATACAACATGCGAGCTTTCTCTCTAGATGCGAAGCAGAAATGACCAAAAATGAGCCTTCTCCCTGGATGCGCACTAATGCAACCAGGAGAGACCTAAGATAGACCATAAATGAGCCTCTGATGTTTTGTCATGTTTTGTCTGTTTATTCTCAAAATACATGAAAATTTGTTTGACAATAAGGTTTTTCACAGAATTTCCAGTGAGATGAAAACAACTTGTATGTCAGGGAATGAATATTATTGCTTGTTTTTGGAGTTATCTTCGTAGTGAGTTTAAAGTACATCAAGCAATGTTTCTTTGTTAAGGGTGTCAAAAACACTTTCTATATTCCCTAGTTTCTAAGCATAGAATGAAAATATTTTCTTATAGATTCAGGTACACACTCAAATTCTAATCATAATATGGCCATCACCAAGCATGCAATGGCTCTAATCATGATTCCATATTAGCCAACTCTAAACGCAAGTGAGGGCATGAAATGACGAGTATCTTGGGGAAATTAATGTTTTCCTTGAACAAATATTATCACCCATTCAAAGGATGAATTGATTAATTTGACTACAAGTGTTAATTATGATGGAGCATCCATTCACAATCGTCTTCCATAGAATTGCACAAGGAAAAATTGAGGCGTATAGCCCTACGAGTACTCAAATGTGTGTAGTCTCGCAAGAAAGATTCAAGCGGCTCTGCTCTACACACACCCAATCATGTTCAAGGAATTATGTTGAAATTCCAAGAACAAAACCAATTAGGTCTTCTAAGGATTTATCCTACAAGGAAGTAATTATTTATAGTGAGTTAGAAGGGTTGGCGTAAACCTATCCTCACTTGGGTCATCCCGGGAGATTTTTTCCTCAACTGGTAGGCCCTCTAATGTTTTGAAAGCATAACAAAGGATTGGCGAGCTTAAGAGTTCTAGGTTTCTTATTCTTCAAAAGAAGAAGAGCATACTCTCCTATTCCATGTTGTTTTCTCCCATAAACTCTTCAAGCAATTCTTTCCCTCAAATAACTTCACTGAAACCCAATCTCCCATGACGAGTCTTTGTTTCCTTCACTTGGAAGGAAGAGCAAATTATCTAGTGAGACTAAGTGATAAGATTAAGTTTGATTCTTAATTCCTAATTTAGAAAAAAATAAAAATTAAAAATAAAATATTGTTTGTTCAATTTCCCCAAAGTTAGGTAATTTGCTTGTTCAATTTCTATCCAAAATTAGACAATGAGTTGTTCTTTTTCCCACAATATTTAGTGCTTTGTGTTGTTCAATTAGTCTCCAAAGGAATTATACAATGAAACATGTTCAATTATCCCACAAGATTATATTCTTTGTGTTGTTCAATTACTTTCCAAAGGAATTTAAACAATGAGAGGGCAATGAGAGGGTTTTCTTGTTCAATTATCCACAAATTCTTCTCAAATCCTAAATCAACTTTTGAGTTTCTGATTTTCCTTGAAGGAAAAGAGCATAATCCTTTGATTGATTTAGTAAATGATTATAAGATGTTCTTAATTTCAATGCCTTGAAAAAATAAAATTAAATTAAATCCTTAAACCACCTGCAAACCACAAGTTAGTAATTTCTCTCCACCTTTTTGAGAAACAGCAATCTGCAAACAAAAATTAGGTTGTTGAAAAGATAGAAGCAAACAATATCACAAGATTAGTGGTTAGACAATTTAATTTTCAAATCAAATGACCAGATATGATTGGCTTTCCCAAATATGATCCTAGAAATACTGTATACAAGCCCCTTTCCCAGATGTGATACTTTGCACAAAAGGTGACACAAGATTCACGGGATGCGAGCCTTTACCATAAATGACTTGGGATTTACTGGATGCGAACTCTGAAATCTAAGATGTGATCCAGTTTCCACAATGTGATCCAGTTTCCTGCATGTGAGCCTTGGTGACTAAAGGTGACTCTGTACCTGAAAATAGAGAAGACAAATCAGTCAAAAATGAAGAGAAAGTAAGGTAAAATTTGAGGATCAACCCCACGGTGGGTGCCAGAAATGTGTGTGTTATTTTGTGTACCTGTTGTCTACAACACAATAGTTCAATAAGTCATTATATTAGTGAAAGAAAAAAGAAAACAAGATTTAACAAGCATATCAATCACTAAAATCAACCTATTGCTTCCTATCTAAGAAGAGTGTGAAGAATGCTATAATTGCCCTCAGATTATGCATTAATTAATGACATATACAAGCTTAGAATGGAAGATTTGGATGCTTTTAATCTAAATTCTCAAGAAATGTTCATTTTAAAGCTCCAAAATGAAAGATTATAACAATGCTAAGAAAGAATGAGCTAAAATGCATTAAGATCTATGAAAATAAGAGCAACATAAGTTTGCAAATTGAAATCTCAAATTAGGGGCCCATTGAGCTTAAAATTCATTCAATTTATAAAATAATTTGGTGAATGAGAAGTTAGGATTGAAAGTGGAAGAGAGGTGGAGATTAAATCTTTGGTGATCCATGTGAGGTGATCCAAGTGATTTAACTCTCATTGGCTAGGGATTTGACTTTCCCTTTTGCAAATGTGGAGTTGTAATTAGGATTTATTTAATTCCTTTTTATTAATTACTTTAGCCATATTTTTTATTTGTTTTTTATTTAAATTGAATTGATTTGATTTAATTGGCTAAGGCAATTAATGTAATTTAGTAATTAAATCACTTAGGAGATTAAATTTGATTTAAATGAATTATGCCAATAAATTGAAGAATTGTCTTGACATAATTAGGGGTATGATCACACTTAGGGAAAATAGGGTCTCTGGTCTATGGTTACAATAGGTACCATGTATATCTTAGCAAGGGGTTAAACAATTATTTGTATATTGGGAAAGCTTAATTGGACGGCCTAATCAATTATTGTAATAGGGTATATATGAGAGATCTTTTCTTTTGAAAATGTGTGTGTGTGTGTGTGTGTGTGTGGAAGAGGTGAATTAAGAGACAGAAAACTATGGAAGTTGCAAGCTTTATTGTCTCCTGGATGTAGATTAGAGGATGTGACTATGGTACTTCATTGGATCTGACCAAGCAAAGCTAGTTTCTATCAGACAGTTCACTGAATTATGTTTCAGACTGTAAGTCCTTGAGGGTGGCTTTAACCTTCTTTAGGTAGTGTACCTAGGAAGTGAGCCCACTATTATTCTTGACTCCTAACAAGGTTTTTCCTTTAACATGGACTATGTATTTTAATGCATTAATAAGCTCCTAATAGGGCTAAATATTTTAACAGGGATGCTATAATCTTAGTACATTATTTATGCGTGCTAATTCCCACCGGGGTTTTACCTTTAACAGGGTTTCCTCAACAACAAAAAATTGTGCTATTGTGTTGGCATTTATTGTGTTATCATTTGAATTAAAGTTTTGGTTTATAAATTTTAATGTTTAAAAATTGGTCTCACAACTGATTCACCCCCCCCCCCCTCTTAATTATGTTGGTGGAATTTTATTCCTAACAATTAGTATCAGATCTACTNCCCCCCCCCCCCCCTCTTAATTATGTTGGTGGAATTTTATTCCTAACAATTAGTATCAGATCTACTGGTCCTTAGAGAGAAAGCTTAACATCTTGAGGTGATCCTGAAGATGGCTTACTATAGGAAGGATAGTCTGAAATTTGACCCTGAGAACTTTGACAGTTGGAAGAACAAGATGAGAACACATTTGCTATGCTTGGGAATTGACTACTAGATGATTACTAAAAGAAAGGAACAAATGAAACTTGAGGATGAACTGGATAAAGCTATTGAAGATGAAAATAAGTTATTCTCATGTAACATTATCACAAGAGAATCATTGATCAATGCACTTTTTGAAGGCCAATTCACAGAGGTAAAAGATTTAGATTATGAAAATGAAATTACGACAAGATTGGAAGCATTATATGAATGAGATAAGTTTACAAAGAAGGAAAAGTTATAGAATTGGAAGACAAAGATGGAAACATTGAAAATGAAATATGATGAAAACATTAGAGCATATGCATAGAGAGTTACTAAAGTCGTTACTAGCATCAGGAACTATAGAGGTACTTACAGTGAGGAAGAAGTGATTGTGAAGATTCTCAGATCCCTTCCACCTGTATACAGAACTAAAGTACAAGATATAGAAGAGATTATACCTTTGACAATAAAATTAAATAGAGAGATGTTGATTGGTAAACTAACTACCTTTGAGGCTGTGCGAACTGGGAGATTCTCTACCTAAAGTCGATTCAGCATTCAAGGTGAGTGTGCATAGAAACAAAAAGACCTTATCACAATGTCACACCCCGCTAGGGAACCCAGGAGGACAAGCCAACTAACTACTAAGAGATGTGAATTTCTTTTTTTTGAATGAATCATCACAAATAATCCAAGTCCTCTCAGGTTCCCTAACACCAATATTCAAGAAACATAATCTAATCTATTAATTTATCCATTAAGGCATTGATTGATTAATACAAGTTTACCAATTCATTCCTTTACTTTTAACATGTAACTATGTGAGTTATCCTTTACTAAACTGACATCATTATTTACGCTATTCATTTAAGCATATAGATGAGAGATAAACATTTGATAGATAAGAAATTCCCTATTTACTTTATTATTCCATACGCATTTGAGGTACATAGAAAACATAATCAAATATTTAATTCTATAGCTATCTTACTCATTGATTCATCAATTCATAATAGTTTTCTACAACTTTACATCTAGATATATCACAATCATTCATAAATACATTATTTCATACTAATTCTAAGATAATTTCTTGGATACCAAAAATTAATAAAAGATACATGAATAAATACCCTTAACCATTATCTTTTCATGTTCATAACATACAATATTTTCCCTTTCCTTTTACCTAGATCTACCCATTCCCTTATAAATTTTTTTATTTAGATTGATATACATCATATCATCAGATATAATTATTCCCTTACAAGAGCTTACAATTACAAGAATGCACATACATAAGTACATCTTTTCATATACAATAATAAGTCTTCAAAACTGAAAATCTAGAAAGGACAGGAGCCAAGAACATCCATCTAACCATGAGCAGTACCTTGATATAATAAATATTAACCACCCAACCATGTGGATCCAAAAATATTCCACTCCCCTATGCTAGGAGATAGAGACCAAGGTCCACGCAAGAAGGTAACAACTAGGATACTCCTAAGGTGATGATAGCCCTTCCCAGAACATCACACAACTGAAAACACAAGAAGATCACAAGGACCAAAAAGGACACAATCACATTGGTAGGAACTCTAAGCTACAAGCTAGGTGAGTGTCATCACATAGCCCTCACCCCTTGATTTACCTTGGTAGGCCACTCTGGCCCCGGCCTCCAAGTAGGCACATGCGGAACCAAACATCTCTCATAGGGATGAGACTATTTGACTGTGCTATCACAATAGCACCTTCTCCCACTCACATCCGTATCCTATACTAGAAATACTAGCATGGGTGAGGCTTATGTTAGTTAATGTGTAGTACCCTTCCCATAATTTATTAATGTTTCACTTGATTAAACAACTCACTAGTGGGTTACTCTGGTACTAGCCACTAAGGGCCCTAGCCCCTCACTATGAGCCACTCACCTAGTGTCCTTAGGTTCCCTACCCAAACAATTCTCAAAATAACATAAGGAATACATCATAATAAACAAGAAGCCATAACAATGTCACAACATCAAATAATTGGGTTTAGGAAAACACTAGTTGTCATGAATCCTCTGGACAACCCTAAACCAAAATCAGGTACTCAGGTGGATAAAAAACATCCATATTGTATCCAATGCATCAAAAAGGGATTCTCAAGAAACATAATTACGTCAAGTACTTCATCCCAACACAAATCATAACATCTTAACATCATTGGATTGGGTTTAGGAGATCATTGATTGTCCCTAGTCCACCGGACATTCCTAAACCCTAATTTGGCATACAAGAAGGTAGATAACACATAAGAAGACATCAAAATGCACCAACATCAAGTATTATACAAAACCATATAACCAGTTCCTTTTGGTACCAATCTAAACCACAAAACATCATAACAATATCATATTGCGGAAAACATGTTGATTCCTGAAATTTGGCAAAGTCTGAGATTTCCTAAAACCTTCAAAATCTAGAATCTTTATTTGAACTCCTAGGAGGCTGAAACCACTCTCAAACATCCTGGAAGGTATTACATAAAATGTAACTTAAATTATAAGGAATTAAGAGTATACTTAAATGTTACATTTTATGTTTTTCCCTAAGGCTGAAATCAGACTAAGGCTGAGATCAGACAAAGACCACCAGATTGACCTAGTTCCCATGCATCAAAATGCACCAAATATAATACTAATAGGGAAATCTGTGAACCAACAAGTCAACCATAAAATTACATCATCCTCAGGTCAGTATGGAAACCCTAAACCTCCTAAAAAACCTAAAAGTCAGCCTGGAAAGGTCCTGCACAGATGGGGCCTCAAGCTGCATAAATGGGGCCTCAAGCTGCGTAGATGGTCAAGACCTATGCACTTGGGCCTTCCTCTTGTGTAGATGGTCATGCATCCTACGTAGATGGAGCCTAGTTTTGCGTAGATGGTAAAAGATTGTGAATTCCTAGGGCAGCAACTTGCAGATTGACCTTTCGGGTAAAACTGGGTAAGATGAAGGCCTGGGAAGCAAAACCGAAGAGATACCTAGTTGAGATACCTCTGTTCACCTTCCAAGGAAACCCTCAAACCCATCCTACCTTCAATTTAATTCTATTTTATTTCTTCCAATAGGTACAAGGTAAATAAGGATACATCCATAACATACTATTCTTACAAGGAATAAAGTCTACTGCAACTCATAGGTATCAGAGGATGAAATTTCAAGGTAGAAGACATCACATTCTTTGGAAAAAACTCATAAATAAGGACAGATGATGTGAACATATACTTTTTTTTATCTACCATTAAGATAGTCACCAACAACTCAAATATACAGGAAAGTAATATAACAATACAGCCATTAAAGGTTTCCTCTGATCTAATAAAGCAATGACAAACAACAAAGTACACACATCAAGCACATCATTCATATGAAAAGGATTCTCTCCCAGGGTAGAGCCTACCTAGATTCCTACGGAGAAACCTTTGGAAGAAGCTCCAAGCCTGCTCCAGCCAGTTCCAAACTTCCTCAAGCACTTCAACTCACAGAGATTCCTTCCGAATGCCACCACAAACCTTCTCAATAATTTCTGGCTAAGATTTTTCGTATGCCAATTCTTATTTTCTTCCTTCCTCCCTACTCTACAATCCTCCTTTCATAAATATGGTGTGGGAATGGTTGCACGGGAAAAATCAACTAATGCAACCATCCATAACCATATATTGGTTATTAGTTGAAACTTTATTAGTTCTTAGATAAATTAATATGTAGATTATTCCCGTAAGTTCTTTAGTTTCTTTACCTACTTTATTTAATTTTATGTTTTAAGGAAGATTTAGGTTATTACTTTTACCCTAATATCTATATTTACTTTCACTCTTAGATTATGATTAGTTACTATGCCCCTTAAAAGGATTAATAGTAATTACCTTCATTTCTATCCAAAATGATGTTGATTTGATTATAAATACACATAATTAATTAATTCCTTCACTTCAATAAAAAGACACACACACACACACACATATATATATATATATGAATAAATACATAAACATACATAAATATAAACATATATATAAACATAAACATATGCATATGTGTGAACCATATGCCTACGTGTATATATATCCATGTAAATATTATTATAAAACATACATTTATGAATACACTTGACAAAGCTTATTCTAATGTATTTAAATTTCATAAGACAAACATTTTATTACTAATAGATGGTCATTCCATAAAGTACAGAGAGAATCTCCACACAAATCAATATTCACCTAGTCCTAGGGACTATAATTAATATCCACAATAATCAACTTAAAATACCAAGCTAACATAATCGGACACCAACCCACAACCAAAGGACAAATCCAAAAAGACCCAACCCAGGAGAAAGGGTCAGGGATAGGCTTAATCTTGTGGGACTTGGTACTGTCTCTGTAACAACAACAACAATGATCGAGGATTTTGGGGCACGCTTAGACCTATGAAGCTAGGTGAAGTTGATGCCTAGTACTTGTAAGCTTGTATCATAGAGAGAAATGCATGTGCATTGATGTACATATAAAAGAAGATGTTGCAGACAGATGTTTAGGATCGATACATCGCGTGGACCTCATCCATGTGAGTAACTATGAATTCATCCTGAATCATGAAAACACATCATATATATATATATACACACACACGCACACACACACATAGACAAAGAATATAGCATTATCATAATGAGGGTTATAATCTTGAGCATTGCTTAAGTCTATAATCAATACTAATAATAAATCAAAATAATCATGAGAAATATCCTAAATCATTAAGTGAGATACAAGATTCATCAAAAGTAACCTTGATAGAAGAATATATATCCATCAAGTATATATCATATAACATCCTAACTATATTCAGACAAGTCTTGAAGGTCCTCAATAACCACATGGATATAAACACATACACAAATGATACCTTTAGATATTATGTCTGATACTAGAACCCTCAGGTGCTAGCTCATGAAATCATTATAAACAA
>MU226986.1:7427618-7460295 GCA_018584345.1 Thuja plicata
ATAAACACATACACAAATGATACCTTTAGATATTATGTCTGATACTAGAACCCTCAGGTGCTAGCTCATGAAATCATTATAAACAAACTATAGGAATAGATCAAACAAGTATCATGAACAACTTAAGTTGTAAGAAATTATTGAAAGATCTCACTTCATTTAAAAGCACAAAACTTTCATTAGGGTTAGAGGGGTATTACACAGGAATTGTGAGCACCAGCACTAGTGACTTAAGAGAAGAACTTGGAGAATATGTTGATGAATGGGAATAGATACAGGAAGAAAAAAGAATTCTATATGAATTTGTGGTCGTGATCGCTAGAAGAGAAAAGAGAGGTAAGGGTAAATTTGAAGGTAAGTTACCTTTGAAATGTTTTTCATGCAATAAGATAGGTCATTTTGCATCTCAATGTCCTACAAGGGTTCCAAAGCATAAACCTAGGTTTTACAAATCTAAGTATTAAAAGGATAATGAATGTTATTATGCTAGTGAAGGTGTTTCTGATGATGAATCTATTGACTATGATGAGATTGGATTTCTTGCTATTAAGGATGATGAACCTATACATGAAGAAAGAGCCTTAGTATCTTATGTTGAAAATAAATTTGAATGGGTTATAGATAGTGGTTATTCACATCATATGACTAGAGATAAAAATAAGTTTGTTAATTTGAAAAAGTATGATGGTGGTGCTATAAGGTTTGGTGACAATACTCCCAAGCTTATCATTGGAGTTGGATCTATTTCTCTGGATGGAAAAGCTAATACTGGCAATGTGTTGCTTGTTGATGGACTTAAGCATAATTTGTTGAGTGTTGGATAGCTAGTGGACAAGGGTTATCAATTCAAATTTATTGATGAGAAATATTCTATCAGAAGTAAGTCAGGAGACTTGATCACATCTCGTACTAAATCCAGAGGTACTGTATTTGAATTAAATACATCTAAGGATTCTTGTTTTGTTGTGAAGGTTGATGACAGTTGGCTATAGCATAGAAGATTTTTTCATGTTAACTTTGATAATATTGTGAAGGAAAGTATGACTAATGTAGTAAGAGATCTACCTAAGATTGAGAAACTATCTAACACTATGTGTAGCGAGTGTGTTATGGGGAAGTGGACTAGAAGCAGTTTTAAAAGAAAATCTTACTCAGCAAAAGGGAAGTTGGATCTGGTACATACAAATCAATGCGGTCCTACAAGAACAAGATCTTATTATGGTGAAAGGTATTTTATACTTTTTGTTGATGAATTTTATAGGATGATGTGGGTTACATATCTAAGAGAGAAATCTGAGGCATTTGACAAATTCAAGATATTCAAATCAAAAGTTGAGAATGAATCAAGCTTGAAGATAAAATGTTTGAGATTAGATAGAGGTGGTGAGTTTACTTTAGATTTGTTTAATACCTACTACAAAGAGCATGGAATGTACAGACAGACATCTGGTCATAGGACACTACAACAGAATTGGATAGAAAAGTGAATGAATGGAACAATATTAGATGTTGATAGAACTATGTTGCTGGAAGGAATCATTGGAGAGAAGTTGTTGGTATTGTTGTGTACCACCTTGAACAAAATTCAGATCAAAAAAGGTACAAGTAAGAATCCTTATGAATTATGGTTTAATCACACTCCTACTGTAAAATATTTTAGAATATTTGGAATTAAATGCTATATCAAAAGAGATGATGAGATAGGGAAGTTTGATTCTAGAAGTGATGAAGGTATCTTCCTTGGTTATTCCACTAAAACCAAAGCCTATAAATGTTTCAATCTAAGATTGAGGAAGATGATTTAAAGTACTAATGTGAGGATAGATGAAAGGTTTAAAATTCAAGAGAGAATGTATGACTTTGGTCATACTACAGAGATTAAGGAGGTCACTATTGATCCTAAAGAACCTTTGGACATTGATAATGAGATCAAATATGAATCAAGTGAGATTACTGAAACTCCTAAGACTCTGAGTTATGTTAAGAAGAACCTTTCTAAATATAAAATCATTGGTGATGCAAATAGAGGAATGATGATAAGATCAAATGTAAGAGATGAAATTTGTTTTATTTCTCAAGTTGAACTGAAATCTACTGATGAGGCATGTAGAGATGAATCTTAGACTAAAGCTATGTAGGAAGAATTAAAATAGATAAAGAAAAACAACACTTGGGAATTGGTTCCTAGGCCTAAAAACAAGAATTTTATAGGAACTAAGTGGGTTTTGAGAAACAAAATGGATGAGGAAGGAACAGTGGTAAGAAACAAGGCTAGATTGGTTTGTAAAGGATACTCGCAACAAGAAGGAATAGACTTTGAAGAAACATTTTCTCCTATTTCTAGGTTGGAAGTAATGAGATTATTTCTTTCTTATGCTGCACATAAATACTTTAAGGTCTATCAGATAGATGTGAAATCTGCATTTTTGAATGGAGATCTAGAGGAAGAGGTATACATAGAGAAACCTGATGGATTTCCTTTGACAAAAGTTGAAGACATGGTTTGCAAGTTGAAGAAAGCATTGTATGGACTTAAACAAGCACCGAGACAATGTTATGCAAGACTAGACATGTATCTACTTCATCTTGGTTTTAGAAAAGGTAATGCAGACAATAATTTATACTTAAGAACATATGAAGATGGAATTCTAACCATAAAATTTTTTGTTGATGATATCACTTTTGGAGGTAATGATGAAATGAGTAAAAATTTCTCTAAAGAGATGGAAAATTAATTTGAAATTTCAATGATTGGTGAGATGAAATTTTTCCTTAGATTAAAAATTAATCAGAACAAGAATGGTATTTTATATCTCAGAACAAGTATCTTAAGGAAGTCTTGAATAAATTTGGAATGGAAGATTGTACACATGTTGGGAAACCCATGGTGACTGGTTATAAACTTACTAATAATGATGAAACTTGGAGTGTTTTTAGACAAAGTACAGATCAATGATTGGAGGTCTACAATAACTCATGCCAGACCAGATATTTCCAATGTAGTTGGAATTGTGGCAAGATATGAAGTAGATCCTAAAGAGAGACACCTTGTTGTTGTGAAAAGAATTTTTAGATACTTGAAAGGAACAATAGAGTATGGATTAGTGTATGATAAATCTGATAAATTTATTTTACATTCTTTTACTGATGTTGATTGGGCAGGTAGTGTGGATGATAGAAAGAGTACAAGTGGAGGAGAATTTTTCCTTAGAAAAAATTTGGTTTCATGGTTAAGTAAGAAGGAGATTGTATAGCTCTGTCTACTAGTGAATCTGAGTATTTTTTGTTGCTATAAATTATACACAGATTGTTTGGATGAAACAAATGTTGAAGGACATTGGAATAATTTTTGAAGAGCCAGTGGTTATCCATTGTGATAACACTAGTACAGTGAATATGTTAAAGAATCATGTAATGCATTCAAAGACTAAACATATTTCTATTAAGTATTATTTCTTGAGAAACAAGGTAGCAGAGAAGGAGATCAGATTAGAGTATGTTAGCACAAAGGAACAAATAGCAGATATATTTACAAAAACTTTTCCAAAAGATACTTTTGAGTATCTCAGTAGCATGCTTGGGGTAAGAGCCCCTCCCTATGGTAATTAATTGATGCAAGAATGCACCAATCCATTGGCTTTCAGAGCTATATCATTTGTTGGACTTGATGTATGGATCTAGGCCTTAGGGGGAGTGATTGCAGGAACAATATAGAACATATTTGGGTTATTTTGGACGTGGTTGTTACAGACATGAAGATTTGAAAAAGATACACCTTGCATAATAATTAAGAAGAGTCATGTCACCCTTTTCCACTGTTGTCAAAGGGGGAGAGATTCTATGAGAAAATCCCTACTATTTTAGGGAGAGCGGTGTTGAGGATATTGAGAAGATTGTACTTTTGGGTTGATGGATTATCCCATATGTTGCCATCAATTCCAAAGGGGGAGATTGTTGTATATTGTTGTAATTGGCTACTATTGATTTTGTGGACATTCATTTTTTGTCACTGATGTCAACATATGTTTCTTTGAAGGAAGAACAGACTGATTATTACTATTGTATGATGAATGACTAAAGTGTACAGATATTGTACGGTTGAATCAAAATGAGAAAAGATGATGATATGTAGAAGGATGTATGGTGATCTTATTTCTAAGTTTTCTTGGATTAATATTGTATATTGGATGAGTTACAGATGTTTTAGTGAAGACTAGATATTGGACTGTGATAGTGATGCTTGATAGAGCAAGTCTCTGTGTTTTGAGTATATCTTACAAGAGATGATGATTTAAGTTATGAAAGCTTGATGGATGATAGAAGACATGTTAAGGAATTTTTTCTATGGGTCACAAGTCATATGATTGTTTGTGACATTATTTGTCACATGTACTCTTAAGGAGACCTACTTGGGGATGACTTCAGAGATGTAGCATGTATTGTGGATTGCGAGAATGGAATACAGACCTTGGATTATATTTGATGAATTGTAATTGATGTTTACTTGTTATAGGTACTGTGTGTATCTTAGCAAGGGGTTAAACAATTATTTGTATATTGGGAAAGCTTAATTGGCTAACCTAATCAACTATTGTAATAGGGTATATATGAGAGATTTTTTATTTTGAAAAGATGTGTGTGTGTGTGGAAGAGGTGAATTAAGAGACAGAAAAGTGTGGAAGTTGCGAGCTTGATTGTATGATAGATGTAGAGAAGAGGATGTGACTATGGTACTTCATTGGAAATGACCAAGCAAAGACAGTTGCTATCAAACAGTTCACTGGATTGTATATTTTCTATATACACTTGTGTTTCAGATTCGAAGTCCTTGAGGGTGGCTTTAGCCTTCTTTAGGCAGTGTGCCCAATATTGTTCTTGACTCCTAACAGGGTTTGTCCTTTAACAGGGACTATGTACTAAAATTCTTTAATAAGCTCCTAACAGGGCTAAATCTTTTAACATGGATACTATACTCTCAATACATTATTTGTGGGTGCTAATTCCCACCGCGGTTTTACCTTTAACAGGGTTTCCTTGACAAAAAAATATTGTGTTATCGTGCATGTTGGCATTTACTATGTTATCATTTAGATTAAAGTTTTGATTTATAAAGTGTAATGTTTAATAATCTATCTCACAACTGATTCACCCCCCCAGTTGTGTTGGTGGACTTTTATTCCTAACAACACATGTCATTGTCAGTTATGTTTATAAATGGGACACCAAACCTTGTCAAAATATTTTCCAAAATAAACTTGATCACTACTTTTCTAATTTCTTTTTTAGTAGGGATCACTTCCACCCATTTGGTGAAGTAATTAGTAGAAACCAATATCTAGTGGTGAACCCCACTTAATTTCTCTACAATTCCTCCTATGAATTTCAAACCCCATTTTGAAAAGGTGCTTCAACTTGCATAGGCCTCAATGACAGTGCTCCTTGGTACTTTAACTTTCTTGAAAACTTATGACAAGCCTCACACTTCCTTACATAGGTGAATTCATCTTTAAAAACACTTGGCCAATAATAACCAACCTTGAAGATCTTGTGAGAAATAGTCTTAGATAAGAAGTGTCCACCACACACACCATCATGCATTTCTTTTAGTACCTTCTCAAACTTAAACTTATTGAGATAGAATAATAATACACCATCCCATTTTTTCTAGTATAGATCTCCTTCTATTAGCACATATCTAGCTTCTTGTAATTTTAGTGATCTCCTCTATTTCTCATTCAAACCATCTAGGAACTTCATGTGTTTTAAATAATATACTACATCTCAGTACCAAGTAATTTGTTATATACTAAAAAAAACATCCTCCAACTCAATATTATTCACTTGGACATCTTCTAAATTTGATTCATCCATTAGTTTAGTCAATCCTTGACCTCTCGCAAGTTTTTTTAATTTGGATCTCAATGTTAAATTCATGAATCTGATTGATCAATCTACACCTTCTTCATGTCACATTTGTTGGTCTAAAAATATCTTTTACTACTGCATTAGGAACATAAACTACCACTTCATCTCCAACTAAGTATGACCTAAAAGATTTCACTACTTTGACCAATGCATATGCCTACTTCTCATTAATATCATATTTTAATTCAACATCTTGCAGGGGTTAGCTATAAAAGGCAATTGGTTTCTCATGTCCTTCCTCATTATTTTGTAGCATGACTACAACAATTGTATAATAAGAGACAAAAGATTACATTTGGAATGGTTTGGAAAAATTAGGGGATTTCAACATAGGATATTCCTTGATTGCTCATTTTATATCAACAAAAGCATCAAGTGCCTCAGATGTCCAATCTAGCTTCTTGCTTTTATCTAAAATTTTAGAAATAGGTTTGAAAATATTTGCAATATTTGAAATGAATCTTCTCACAAAATTGATTTCCCAAAAGAAGGATTGGATTTATTTTACTATTTTGGGTATGGATATCTTGTCAATGATAGAAACTCTCCCAGGATACTATTCTTACTCCTTCTTAAAAACTTTCCTTCCCTAACACCAAAATGGAAAACTTTTGGATTCAATGATATCCCATACTCTAAGGCCTTCAATAATATCTTCTCCAAATGATTACAATGGTCTTCGTCTTTCTAATACTATGCAGTAAGGTCATCTTGATACACCACCATAATGGCATTTATTTGTTCAGCAAATGCTACATCCATAGCTCTTTGGAAAGTGGCTCCTACATTAGTCAGACCAAAATTCATTCTTACTTAAACATATGTGCCCCAAGGTGTAGTGAATGTCATCATGTATTGTTCTAATTCTTTCACTTTTACCTAGTTGTAACCTAAAAAACCATCCATCATGGATAATAATTCACATCCAATAACTCTCTACAATAAAGCCTCCATATTTGGAAGTGCATAGTTGTCTTTTAAGGATGAAATATTTAGGTTTTTGAAGTCTACACATAGTATGGTGTCTCCATTCTTCTTTCTCATTGGTACCAAGTTTGATACCCAAGTTGAGTGCCTTATAGGATTGATTATCCCACCATCTCTTAGCTTCATGATTTATTCCTACATTTTAGGGGTTAGAGTAGGATTTATTGGTCTTTGACTTTTTCTAAAAGGCTTAGCATCGAGTTTCAAATGGATTTCATGTTGAAATAGATATTTTCTATAAGCCTTTAGGTCATCATATGACCATGCATGCACATGTCTATATTTTCTTAGCAATGCTATCAAATTATCCAATATTATTGGACTGAGTTTATTTTCAATGTATACCTCTTTAGGTGAACTTTGTGCTCCAAAATTCACCTTTTCAACATCATCATCTTTTACTATGGTTGTTTTCATGTCAATCTTGTCATCTTTATTAAACACTCTTTCCAATGACACTAGCCCCTTGGGAATCTTACTTGTCTTCAATTGAACTACTTCTTTCCCAAACATCATCTCCTTCCCATTGACTTCCTCTACATAGGAATTTAAATATATCTCCTAAAATTCATATTTGTCTTCACAATGTAGGATTTTAAATAATTCATGATCATCCTTTAAGACCTACCAATTAAAAATGTTGTATAGAACATAGGGTCTAGATTTGACCTCAACTTTTTATATGCAACCTAATGTTACATATTTTTTTAAAGAAATATTTTCTAGAAATTTTCCCATGATACTATTTGATCTTTCCACCCAATCTATTGAAAATGCACTAAATAACTCAAGTGTGCCCCACACTTCATTTCTATATCATCTAAGTCATGTATTTTTGGTGGTGTATTTAGATATGATTTGTGAAATAAAAAATTCTAAATCTCCATGGAGACTAAGTAATTTTATCCCATGGTTGAATGCCAAGTTTAAACATAAAAAGTGGGCTTCATATTCTACCATAGTATTATAAGGGCATTCAAAATACAAAAGGTATAATACTTGAATACCTTCCCATCTAGTGAGATGAAAATAATTCCTACTCTATTTCCTTCTTTTCTACATAATCCATATAAATACATTGTTCATACTTGATCTTGGCTCTTTAGAGAATGATTGTTGATAAGTTCAGTGTTCTTCAATTCATGATGTGTCAATTGGACTGTGAAGTTCTCCAAATTAGTGTGACAAAACTAGGTAATTTGATTGGGATCTATATCTTAAATTATGTAAGATTATCTAGGTTCTCTTTCTACCTTAACCTCCTTTCCATTCACCAGTATGATAGCATATAACAAGTCTAACTAGACATGGCCACCCACAAGGCTTGACCATTATCTAGACAACAACATCCCATAATTTGGAGGAACATCTACCACAGTGACATCTATCATATAAGAGGATTTAGGAAAACTAATTATTTGAAAATATATATACTTCATAATTCCTGCAACAGGGACATACATATTATCCATAGCATAGAACTTGTCATAGGTTGTATCAACACAAATTCCTAACTCTTTCATCACTTCAAAAGGCATGATGTTCACTGCTGTTCCAAAATCAATCATATAGGTTTTTACCATCCTATTGTTTATTAACAATATCATATATAAAGGATCTACTTGGGAAGGATTATTAGTCAATGTTGTACCCAAGTATACCAAGGGCATTGCTTCTTCCTCTTACTTATTTTTTACAGGGATCTCATGTTTTTGTTCCTTATTTTTCATTTTAGGGACATTAGATAATAGATTTATAGTTTTTTCTCTATATTCAGGGATCTTCACATCTACCAACAAACTCTACTACAATCAGGTCCATCTCAACCCTTTTGGGAGCTTCTAGTATTCCCTCTTGAATTTCTTGATGAGTAACACAAATTTACCCCATGCTTCCCATTTGTAGCAATTGCTCTGCTAATCCATGTTCATCAATATGTAATGGGGATTGAGAGGGTGAATATACACCTCTACTATGTTGTACATCTTCTTCCACTCTCTACCTCTTTGAAGAAGGTTGGGTCTCAAGATCAACATTAATTGACCTCTTCCCCTTTGAGGTGGAAGGCTCATCAACATGTGTTTTCTCCTCAATCCTTTTTGAGAAAGAAGGCATATATTGTATTCTATGGCTCCCCTGGGCATCACCACATGGTATCCTTCTCTGTGGTGAAAAAAATATTCACCTAGTGGAACAAGTGTAGAAAATTTTGGTTTGCTCAAAACAATTTTAGCCTTATCTGGATCTAACTCAATCACAACATCCTCTGATTTAAAGTTTGCATAATGTCTTCAAAATGCTTCATCAGAGTATCAAATTTCCTTTCAAAGAGATTTAAATCCCTCGATGGATCATATTCTCTATCAAAATGTTGCACAAAGTCAAGGGTCTTCTTATACACTAGCCACTTCTCCTTCTTAACTTCTTGTTCTTGTAGTTTGAACTCATTTATTATAATATCTTCAGGAAAGTGGAATTGGTGGTCCATTGTCATGCACCTAGTTCCCTTCTTAGACATATCATTTAATAAACCCTCAGGGTCAGTGCACCTTGCCACTGATGTTTGTAGTTGATAAGGCTTCAAAACCTTATCCATGTGCACCCATCCATCCTTGGTAATAACAAGTTGGTGAGAAATAGTGATGGTGGGAAAGATAGAACCCTTGTTCTTCATTGTCAATGCAATCTCCTGCAAACTGCCAATCTGTCTGAAAATCTTAGCAATACCAACCTTCAGAGGAACTTGGTAAGGAAGTAAATATGGATTACCCCTGAACCCATACACTCTAAAAATAGTTAAAATAGGATACAAGGTGATATCACCCCAATTATGTACTATTGTGATATCCTTAGTATACTTCTTTGGTGTTATAAAAGACAACAAAGCTTTTGGGATCTTGGGAATCTCAAGAAACAATACGGCTCCAACCCTTAAAGAAATATATCTATCAAAAATAACAAAACCAGCATCTTCTATGTCCCAAAATAAATCCAAACTCCATAATTGGACTGGCATTTCTTCACCATCCTTCATCATCATCAAATCCATCTCTTTCTCAAAATAATCTAAACCTTTGTATAGAAACATGTGCATCAACATTGAATACCTTTCAAATGGTTTATCCACCTTTGACTTCTAAATACCAACTAGGGCATTGTGAATTAGGTCAGCAACAAAATGTGCAAAGTAAAAAATGATAGCAAGATGAGGGTGAAGGGCATGAACCATCATAAACATATAATGGATTGGCATTATTGTTTCTACATCCTCTCCAAAAATCTGACACAAGGACCAATACATAGTCTTTGCCTTCATATTGAAATAATATAACTTAATTGGCTCTGGGGTATTAGAACCTACTACACTTAATCCTCCAACCTTGTCAAAATACTCCCTTAAAGGTCCACTTGTGATATAATCTCCTTGAGACTCGTACACTTCCCTGAAAGATTCAAAATTAATTTCTTCAAGTTGGGCAGAGGGATCATTCAACTGGAAAACATCACAAATTTCATCAGCAGTGATGCTTACCAGAGGGTTAGCTTTCACATCTCTCATCACCCTGGCCACTCGGTCATATTTATTTGCTACTTCGAGTAGGATGTCAACATCCATGAAAATGTTTGGAACTACTAGCTTCTCCACATCGAATTGACTGATATTACTGCTAGGATAAAAGGCATTCCTTTGACCAAAACCCACTTTAAAAAGAGCTAAACTAGACACACTGATATTTGCATCCCTCATCTAGTTAGCTTTATCATATAAACCATCACCTACTTCTAGATGAGGGTTTTTCGGAACTAACTCTTTTACTTTGGAAGCATCATTAGTAGACCTATCAAGTTGATCCAAAAAATCATCACACACCGATCTTTCTTGATAGTCTACTTTACCATTGAAATCCCTATTAGGACTGAAAATTTTTCTGGTTATAAGCCTCTCTATATTATATTTTCATGCCCTCCCCTGATTCCTTGTTTGGTTTCTACCTTTGGTTACCATTGTGCAAGGTCCTGTCTATTTTTAGGCACTGGCTAAGCTCCAGATAGAATGCACCAAAGATGAAAAAAAAAGGTTCAACTTTTTTTTTTTCCAAATTCACGAAAACACAATAAGTATTTGGCAATTTTTTATGGTTTTTGACCACAAAATATGAAGATCATGAAGAATAGATGCTGAAAATTTCACAAAAATCCATGGTGTTTTTGGATTTTTCAAATTTGGTCAATGGTGCATTCTGTCTGGAGCTTAGCCGCATTTTTTTTGCTATGTCTAAGCCTTGTTCACATCCCTAATTGTCATTTAATAAAACCCTTGGTTACCTTTTGGTTCAAAAACCCTAAGTCTCCCATGTCTTTTATGTTTATGCGTTACTTTTTGGGGCTACTTAAGTTATTTTAGCCATGTGTCTTAAGTTGTCATAAGAGGGGTCATTTCCTTCTAAGTCATAATTCCTAGCGAGGCCTATATTTTAATTTTTCCTAAGTACTTAAGGTGTCTTATTTCTCACAAGATGTCAAGCAGCTTCCTTTTGATCCAATGGCAAGTTTATTTCCTTGAACATAAGATGCATTAAAGATACTAATAGTGGCATCACGGAATGATGATAAGTGTTCATTTGAGATTCTAGGGCCGGCATCTTCAAATCTAGTGATGAGGATAAGGTTCGATCAAATATCTTTTAATCTAACGGTGGTTGTGATCCCTTGATATAAAGATGAAAGAGGGTTACTATTCAAGGTGTCATGCCTGTGTGATGCATGAAAAGTGGCAGGACCTCACAGGGCTTGAAAGAAGCATAACTTTAAGTCATATCTTTATTGATATAACGATAGGCATGATGCCTAGAACATAGGATACTCATTGTTTATTAATCATGGGATCATGCTTAGTTGACAAGTTTCCATCTAGATATCTTGCCTTGGTTGGGTCAAAGGATAAAGCATCGGGAAAATTTAAGTTGATCCAATGGTTGGCGTAATGCCGCTAAGAAAATTTGCACCTATTTTTAGTCATCACGCGATCATGGTTGAATGACACATATCATCTTAAGATCATGGGTCTGGGTTTTCAAAGTAGGTAAGGCAGATCAAATCAAATTTAATCTGATGGTAGGCATGATGCCACTAACCAAAGCTACACCAAGAATACTCATCATAGAATCACGCCTGAGTGACACCTGTCCAAGTTGATAAGGAGGAGTATTTTGGTGTTTAAAACTGTTATGCTACAACAAGAAACCAATATATCTTAATATTGGTGTTAGGAGTGGTTAGCTCCAAGTATGAAAGCTTTTTAAGATAGCTAGACCAACTATAGGGTCAAGACTACCCTCTGCACTTTTGGCACTACAAAACCAAGGCGCGTACACCTAATCCAAACTAAACTCAATTATTTACAACACCTTCTACTTCTAGATTTGAACAATAGATAAATGGTAAGTAAGTACTAAATGCCAACCTAGCATTCATTGACGTTCCACTACCATTGGTGGAATAATAAGAACAACAATTGTAAAAGTAAAGAATTTTGCTGATGAGTTTGATTAAATTTGTGGGACAGAACATAGCCAAACCATTTCAGATATGTATCTCAATAGAAATAATAATTCTAGATCAGTGTCTTATCCATTGGGCTAAATCCTAGATACGATATTGAAGCTAAAACACCTTATTGGTAAAGATTCAAAGCCATAAATATAAGAACTCTCAGACCACACAGTACAAGATCCTCAAATAGATATCCAGGCAGAATAAATGTAATATCCAAAGCATTATTTTGATCTAAGATCAAAGTCTTATGGAAATACACACATGCATAAGCTGAACTTATACAATAAGCCAAAAAACTTACAACTCAATAGATAACACAAAGGAGAGACTTAAATCTGATAGAACTTATATTAAGTATGATGAAACTAGTTCTTGAATCAGTATGACAAGGAAATATGCAATATGAAAATATGAAAAATATCAAAGAAATTTCAATCCTATATTAATACAATCTAAAAAAAATCTGCTATATCCTAGACTGGAAACAAATATAATCCTAATGCCTTCTACTTTCCCAATTTTCCAGCCCTTTCTAAATGGTCTTGAATATTCTTTTATAGGAACAAGAACGCTACAAGCTTCAAACCATTTAGGGTTAGGGTTACAACCAATCAATGAAAGCATTCAATTATGATGTCAAGTTGAAACCCTGTCTCTTCTCTTCAATCTATGCAATCTGATCTGCAATCAATTTGCCCTAATCCATGGATGTCAGTGCAGTACCCTAAGTGCAAGAAATTAAAAGGCATGACTCTGGGAATAGCTCACATAAATGCAGAACTGACCAGGCACTATTTTATGAATTTATCCTCTGATATAAAATTATATATGTCAAGTTTGGAAATAGATGCATTCTTAGTATATTAGATTTCTATCCTCTGGTCTTCAACAGCTATGCAAATCGATCCATAAGATCAGATCTGGTCATTAATAACTTATGAGATCAAAATTATTATTCGATCACCATGAAACCTTCTAAGAATAGATTCAAATATTTAAATTACATTTATAATGGTCACAGGTGACACGGACAACAATTTGGATGACTGAGATTGAACCTTTGCATATCTTTAAAACATGACCATTGATCTTCTTAAGTTACCCAGGCTCACGATCAAATTGGACATGCTGCAACAAGGCACAATGCCTTAATGAATAGATCTCGATCACTTTATCTTTGAGTCTTTACACCATTTTTGGATTAAATAAAAGCTAATCTATCTTTACCTTTATCTCTATCTTCGGCCCTTAACTTGAATTTAACCTATACTTTAACCCTATATTTATCTGGAGATTGCGCGACTGAGTAATCTCCAAGTCATGAGATCATTTGTCTAACACTGTGTATTTTCTGATATTTCATGCACACCACTTGATCTTTGTGCACATCAACGAATCTTATCTGATCCTAGGAAAATTCACATTAACTATATCCTGACTGGGGTTCATCACAAGGTTGCGTGACTGAATAGATCTCCAAGTTGTGAGAACTTTCACTTGACTCAGGTTATATTACAAGATCTAGCGCAAGCCCTTAGATTTATCTATGCTTGGAAACATGTGGCAACATCATGTCTAAACTCTAGAAAGTGGACTCAGTATTTACCTTAACTTAACCTCAAGTTTATTTGAAGATCACATGACTGAAGAAACTCAAAGTCGCAGAATTTTTTTCTTTACCCTGATTTTTCTCTGAGATTAAATGCCAACCACATGGTTAGATCAAGATCTATGCCTTGCGCTTAATCTTAGCATTATTTTGTACCTGCTCATTTCCTTCTGAGATTACGTGACAACCACAAGATCTTCATTGCATTGACGGTTCAGATTTTCTCCTAGATAACCCATGCTTGGCTAATCTTAACTCGATTAAAACCCTAGTTCATCCTGAGATTGCATGACTGAAAGAAAATCTAAGTCACAAAATGAAACCTTAATTTTGAGTTAGATTCAGAGACTACATGCATGCCATAGGATTAGATCTTGATCAACGGTTCATGTTAAGTCTCTGAAAAATTATGTTCTTGATCACATCATTGAGAGATTACACACTAGCCCCAGATGTCTGCTCTTATCAACGGCCACAATCCTTTTCCGTCCAACTTCACCAGAACTCAAACTTACCTTTCTTAACCATTATCAAATCTGGAGATTGCGCAGCAGTGTGAAACTCAAAATTGCTAAATGACTTGCCTAAATTAAGTTATATTATGAGATCACGCGCAGTCCATCAGATGAGAACTCTATCAAAAACTAATCAATGACTCGCGTGAAATCTTGAGATCAATCTGTAATTGACCAATTCATTCTGAGATCACACACACACCACAAGATCAAGACAAGATCAATGGATATCATGTAATCTCATAACATTTCACTTAACTCAAATTCAACTTGGAGATCACGCAACTAAAGGGAAAAGAAAACCATGTATTAACTTTAGTTACATCACGAGATCACGCAACCAAAGCAATCTCCAAGTCATTGAATGATTATTGAAACCCTGAGTTAATTCATAGATTTAACACAAGCCACAGATCAAGAAGGAAATCTATAGCCTGTGTGAAATCTTAGGATGAAAAGAGAATATGTCATTTCATTTGGAGACTAAGAGATTAAAGCCTACATTGAGTTGCTAGATAGAACATAATATTCGATAATACCCTACCATGTAACTAGATTCATCATTGGATCTACTTGTATCAATTGTTTTCATGTCAATGGAGTAATCATCATACTGAACCTCATGCAAACATTTAGGACACTCACCACTTGGGACATGATCTAGCCCATTCTTTAAAGGATAGGGGACAAGAATATGAGAAATATCAAAGTTAGGCTCATCATAAACATTAGGGATCATCTGCAAATTATTTTGACCTTTTGTAAGAGGAGACAAATTAGGAATAGAATAATAACAATATTCTTCATCATCTATATCAAAACATGGAAACTCTGTGTAATGATCCATATTCTATTCTTCAAAAGGGTTATCGTTCTGAACCTTATCAGTGGTTTATTATCCATATTAGAATTCTCTAAAGAATTTACTGGCAGAGTATCATCTTTATACAAACCACTAACCTGTCTACTAGAGGGAGGACACATATCAACACATCCATAATGTAATTGAATATGTTGAGTAACTGAGAGATCATCTTGCAATGGTTCAATGAATGACCTAGAATCTGAAAAAGATTCATAATCAACACAACTATCAACTCAACATCATATCTGGTGTCTATTGATTCTTTAAATCTGAACAAATACTGATACTTTCAACATCTGAAAGGTCATATTCAATCTTGTTGTAGCCTAGTGAGATAGGAGTACAAGGAAAATTAGAAATACATGTATCAAAATCCTGACCATCTAATATACATTCCTTGTCAAACTCAATGTGTGTGGAGTGTAGGGATTCAAAGCTATCCTTCCCTAAAAATTTGAGATGTTCATAAGACAAAAAAACTGATATTTGTTCACTATGAAGTGAACCACTGTCATCATTTACACTCACCTCTGATACACACTCACAATCAGCATCTTCATTTATCAAACTAGTATAATCCTGCTGACTACACACATCTTATGTCTCATATTGAGAAGGATTGTTACTTTCATGATCACAAGATATAGCTTCTGTATTAGACATATATATATCATCTTGGTTTCCCTAATTCTCAATAACATCACTACTAGGTACAACCTCATGTGAAACCACAAATTTAGGAACTTCATTATCTAAAACTTGGTTTGAAGTTTCAAGATTGATGTCACTTTTATCAAAAGAACTATCACGACAACTTACCTCTTAATCAAAATTATACTTTTTATATGTGCATATGTTCTCCTCAGGCTGAGATAAGACATCTACATCATTATGTTGAAGAGAAAAAGAAACTATAGATTCAGCAGGAACATTGTCATCTATAAGTTCATCTTCAAAATCTTGATGTCCACTATCTTCATTATCAGCATTATCACAGTTAGCATCAGATTCAAATTGTTTAATTGATTCTATCCACCTCTTGACACACTTAAGATATTCTTTTCTTGTGGAAGCTAACAAATGAATTGACTCGGGGGATAAAAGTTCCAAAAATAAACTAGCATATGTAAACATTGGAAGCTGAACATATCCCTTAGGAAACTCATCATATGCATCAGAAACTTTTTTATAAAACTCAAGTGTTGATTCATCCTTTTTCCTTCCTACCTTGGCCCTTAAATATCTTATGCAACTCTTTTTGATGGATTGATTTATCTTATGTTCAATATCCTTCATCCACTTCTTGGTGTACTCAAAATTTTCTTCTATGGTAGAGACTGGCATATTAGTTGATTTAGGAAAACGAAGTTCCAAAAACATATTAACCCAGAACTCCTCCTAAGGATAAAAAATAATTTGACAATCCCTTATTTGAGAAGAGAACCTCCTATAAAATAGAAGTACAGATTCTCCCACTTTTCTTTCCATCCCTCTTCGTAGAAGCAAAATAACTTGTTTTTGCAACATTTGATCCTCATCATCATTTGATTCTCAGAAGGTTACATGGTGGTCGATTGATATTTTTGATCTCAGAAGTTATTAATGACCAAATCTGATCTTATGGATTGATTTGCACAGTTGTTGAAGACCAGAGGACAGAAATTTGATATACTAAGAATGCATTTATGTCCAGACTTGACATATATAATTTTATATCATAGCATAAATGCATACAGTGGTGCCTAGTCAGTTCTTCATTTATGTGAGTTATTCCCAGAGTCATGCCTTTCAATTTCTTGCACTCGAGGTACTGCACTCACATCCATGGATTAGGGAAAATTGATTGCAGATCAGATTGCACAAATTGAAGAGAAGAGATAGGGTTTGAACTTGACATCATAATTGAATGCTTGCATTGATTAGTTGTAACCCTATCCCTAAATTTTCCAAATCTTGTAGCATTCTTTTTCCTATAAAATAATATTCAAGACCATTTAGAAAGGGCTAGAAAATTGGGAAAGTAGAACACATTATGCTTATATTTGTTTCCAGTCTAGGATATAGCGGATGTATTTTTAGATTATATTAAGCTAAGATTAAAAGTTCTTTGATCTTTTTCATATTGTCATATTGCATATTTCCTTTTCATATTGATTTAGGAACTAGTTTCATCATACTTAATATAAGTTCTATCATATTTAAGTCTCTCCTTTGTGTTATCTATTGAGTTGTAAGTTTTTCTAGCTTACTGAATAAGTTCAGCTTATGCATGTGTGCATTCCATAATTATTTGATCTTATATCAAATTAATGCTTTGGATATTACATTGATTCTAACTAGATATCTATTTAAGGATCTTGTAGTGTGTGGTCTGAGAGTTCTTATGTTTATGGCTTTGAATCTTTACCAATAAGGTGTTTCAGCTTCAGTATTGTATCTAGGATTTAGCCCAATGGATAAGGCACTGATCTAGAATTATTATTTCTATTGAGATACATATCTAAAATGGTTTACCTATGTTATGTCCCATAAATTTAATCAAACTCATTACCAAAATTCATTACTTTTACAATTGTTGTTCTTGTTATTCCACCAATGGTAGTGGAAAGTCAATGAATGCTAGGTTGGCATTTAGTACTTACTTGTCATTTATCTATTGTTCAAATCCAGAAGTAAAAGGTGTTGTACAGAAATGAGTTTAGTCTAGATTAGGTTTACCCACCTTGTTTTTGAAGAGCCAGAAGTGCAGAGGGCCGTCTTGACCCTATATTTGGTCTACTGGGTCAAATGATACAAATAGTGGAATACCAGAGATTCCTTGAAAGGTTTAGCAAGACTTTTACTTCTCTTTCCCTAGCAGCGTCACCATCTTGTTGGTGTTTAAAATTGTTACGCTACAAAAAGAAACCAATATATCTTAAGACTGATGTTAGGAGTAGTTAGCTCCAAGTATGAAAGCTTTGTAAGATAATTGGACCAACTATAGGGTCAAGACTTCCCTTTGCACTTCTGGCTCTGCAAACCAAGGAGGGTACACCTAATCTAGACTAAACTCAATTATTTACAACACATTCTACTTCTGGATTTGAACAATAGATAAATGGTAAGTACTAAATGCCAACCTAGCATTCATTGACTCTCCACTACCATTGGTGGAAAAATAAGAATAATAATTGCAAAAGTAAAGAATTTTGGTGATGAGTTTGATAAAATTTATGGGATAGAACATAGCCAAACTATCTCAAATATGTATCTCAATAGAAATACTAATTCTAGATTAGTGCCTTATCCATTGGGATAAATCCTAGATACAATACTGAAGCTAAAACACCTTATTGGTAAAGATTCAAAGCCATAAACATAAGAACTCTCAGACCACACACTACAAGATCCTCAAATAGATATCCAGGTAGAATCAATGTAATATCCAAAGCATTAATTTTATCTAAGATCAAATACTTATGGAATATACACATGCATAAGCTGAACTTATTCAGTAAGCCAAAAAAACTTACAACTCAATAGATAACAAAAAGGAGAGACTTAAATCTAATAGAACTTATATTAAGTATGATGAAACTAGTTCTTGAATCAGTATGACAAGGAAATATGCAA
Source organism: Thuja plicata (assembly GCA_018584345.1). Taxonomy (NCBI): domain Eukaryota; kingdom Viridiplantae; phylum Streptophyta; class Pinopsida; order Cupressales; family Cupressaceae; genus Thuja; species Thuja plicata. The sequence goes on from MU226986.1 coordinate 7,446,691, forward strand.
TATGACAATATGAAAAAGATCAAAGAGATTTTAATATTATCTTAATACAATCTAAAAATACATCCACTATATCCTAGAATGGAAACAAATATAAGCCTAATGCATTCTACTTTCCTAATTTTCTATCCCTTTCTAAACGGTCTTGAATATTATTTTATAGGAGCAAGAATGCTACAAGCTTTGGACAATTTAGGGATAGGGTTACAACCAATCAATGCAAGAATTCAATTATGATGTCAATTTCAAACCCTATCTCTTCTCTTCAATCTGTGCAATTTGATCTACAATCAATTTTCCCTAATCCATGGATTTAAGCGCAGTACCCTGAGTGCGAGAAATTCAAAGGCATGACTCTAGGAATAGCTCACATAAATGCATAACTGACTAGGAACTTTTGTATGCATTTATCATCTAATATAAAATTATATATGTCAAGTCTGGACATAAATACATTTTCACTATATCAAATTTCTATCATCTTCAACAACTATGCAAATCGATCCATAAGATCAGATCTGGTCATTAATAACTTTTGAGATCAAAAATATCAGTTGACCTCCATGAAACCTTCTGAGAATAGATTCAAATATTTAAATTATAGTTATAATGGTCTCAGGTGGCATAAACAACAATTTGGATAGCTGAGATTAAACCTCTGCATATCTTTAAAACATAACCACTGGTCTTCTTAAGTTACCTGGGCTCATAATCAGATTGGACACGCAACATCAAGGCAGAATGCCTTAATGACTAGATCTTGATCACTTTATCTTTGAGGCTTTATTCCATCTATTAGATTAAATAAAACATTATCGATATTTACCTTTATCTCTATCCTTAGCCCTTAACCTAACTTTAACCTATGCTTTAACCCTGGCTTTATCTGGAGATTGCACGAATGAGTAATCTCCAAGTCGCGAGATCATTTGGTTGACTCTAGGTATATTATGAGATTTTTCACACACCACTAGATCTTCATGCACATCAATGGCTCTGGTATGATCCTAGGAAACTTCACATTATCTTTACCCTGACTAGGGATCATCACAAGGTTGCGTGACTAAATAGATCTCCAAGTCGCAAGAACTTTCACTTAACTCAGGTTATATTACGAGATCTAGTGCAAGCCCTTAGATTTATCTATCCTTGGAAACATGTGGCAAGTCTAATCTCTAGAAACCTTACTCAGTCTTTACCTTAAATTAACCTCAAGTTTATTTGGAGATCACGGGACTGAAGAAACTCCAAGTCACAAAATGTTTTTCTTTACCCTGAGTTTTCTCTGAGATTAAACGGCAACCACACGATCAGATCAAGATCTACGCCTTGAACTTAATCTCAAAATTATTTTTTACTTGCTCATTTCCTTTTGATATTACGCGACAACCACAAGATCATCATTGCATTGATGGTTCTGATTTTCTCCCAGATAACCCATGCTTGACTAATTTTAACTCGATCAAAACCCTAGTTCATCCTGAGAATGCGCAACTAAAATAAAATCTAAGTCGTGGAATGAAACCTTAATTTTGAGTTAGATTCAGAGACTACGCACATGTCATAGGATTAGATCTTGATCAATAGTTTGCATTAAGTCTCTGAATAATTTTTTTCTTGATCACAACATTGCAAGATTACATGCCAGCCCCAGATCTCTGCTCTAATCAATGACCATGATCCTTTTCCATGCAACTTCACCAAAAATCAAACTTACCTTTCTTAACCATGATCAAATCTAGAGATTACACGATTGTGTGAAACTCAAAATCACTGAATGACTTGCCTAACTCAAGTTATATTACAAGATCATGCGCAATCCATCAAACGAGAACCCTATTAGAAATTGATCAATGGCTCATGTGAAATCTCAAGATTAATTTATACTTAACCAACTCATTCTAAGATCACATGCACGCCACACAATCAAGACAAGATCAATGGATATCATGTAATCTCATAACACTTCACTTAACTTAGATTCAACTTGGAGATCATGCAACTAAGGGGAAAATAAAATCATGTCTTAACTTTAGTTACATCACAAGATCACACGACCAAAGAAATCTCCAAGTTGTTCAATAATTATTGAAACCCTGAGTTAATCTAGAGATTTAATGCAAGCCATGGGATCAAGAAGGAAATCTACGGCCTACGTGAAATCTTGAGATGAAAAGAGAATATGCCATTTTGTTTGGAGACTAAGAGACTAAATCGTGCGCTAAGTCACTAGATAGAATAGTATATTTGATCTCAGTTAAGCAACTAAGACATAGAATTAAACATGAAAAATGCACATGATAATTTCTCAGACTTAAGTGGCTTGAAAAGTAACTTGAAAATATAACATGTCTTGAAGGGTTTAGGGTTTTAGTCAAGAATTTAATACAACAAGACATAGGTTTTTAGCTAGAGGCCATAAATAATGTTAGAGACAAGGGGAAAAATCTTGGAACCATGGAAAAATTATCTTGGGCTAACAGAGTAAAGTGGGACAGAAGGTGCTACGTGGAGTTGAAATGTCACTTGCTAATTGATTTCCTTTTCCACTATTGTTGTGATGTGGAGGTTGTTAGTTTGTTGACTTTTGTGGACCACGCAATGTACTGAGATGGATCCAAATATATGGTTGTGTTTTAAATTCAGTATTCTATTGTGAGAAGCTTGGTTTTACCATTTGAGCCATGGGTTTTTTAAGGTGAAGAAGTAATTACAAAGCATTTGGCTACCCTGTCAATGATTAATGCAAATTGTTGGCAAGGTTATACTATAAAGTGTTCCATTTTGTGATTCAAAACTTACAATTTTCAGAGAAACAAAGTGGAGCCAAATTTTCAAAGAAGCAAAGCGGAGACGAATTGTAGTGTATCTTGTAACAACTCAATTTTTGGTTTTATTTTATTTTTTCTTTCATGATGAGTCAATCTTTGTCTTTACCTAGAAATTTGTAGCTTGTTGCAATCTGGTTCATAACAGGATTCCAAGATTGCTAGAGCTATAATTAGTAGGAGGAAGTATTGTATAAGGGGTCAGTCAATCAATAATCAATCAATACTGAATTGCAAGTTATGATCTAGACTTTTTATTTGAGTTTTAGTAGCCTGAGAAAATACTGAATGTATTGAAGCAATATTGATTAATGAAAATATAATTGGAATCCCTTCTTGATGTTCAATTGTCTTTATGTGTATGCTTTGAATTCTTATGATTTTGATCTGTAAGGAATTTCAAGTTCATGAATTTGTAAGGAAAATTATGAAATATGTTTTAAGGTTATTTATAAGGGGAGTGTAATTCCTAAGAATAAGTTTTAGGGGGTTTAAAGATTACATGTGAAATTGATCCGCTTGATGCTTTATTGTTTGGCCCCACTTAGGAGAGATCTCTAGATGGACACTTGTCAGCTAGGTGTGAACCTGTGATGAGTAAATAACATACATCTTATATTCTAGGCATCGTGACTATCATCCGATCAAAATTAATATCACTTACATTTATCTACCTTTTAGTCTTGGTAAGGTCACACCACTAGCCATGTGTTCCTTTGCACAATTCACTCCAAGATGTCAGCGGGGTAGCTTATGAAGATGCCATTAGGGTAGTTGTTGAAGCTATGGGATCATGCCTGAATGAAACTTGTGCTGAGATGGATCCAAATTGATGGTTATATTTTAAATTTCATTTTTTGACATGAGAAGCCTTGTTTTACCGTTGAGCTACGAGTTTTGAAATATGAAGAAGTAATTATGAAGTGTGTGGATACCCTGTCAAGAATTAATGCAAATTGATGGCAAAGTTATATTGTCAAGCCCTTCATTTTGTGATTCAAATGCTACAATTTTTAGAGAAGCCAAGTGGATACAAAGTGCAATGTATTTGATTTGTTTTCTGGCATCTTTTGAAGCAGGTAAGTTATTCTATCTGGTTGCTTCTACCTTCTATGAATTTGAGGGCTGGCTTGGATTGAATTTTGAGGGAAGTAGGGTTTGTCTATAATTATTATATTCTATTAAAATACCCTAGTTTCTAACATGGAACCACATAGAGAGTTCAAGGGTAAAGTAGACTATCAGGAAAGAGCGGTGTCTGATGATTTTTTGGAGCAACTTTATATGTCTACTAATGATGCTTCCAAATTAAAAGAGTTAGTGCCGAAAAACCCTTGTCAGAAAGTAGGTGATGGTCTATATATTAAAGCTAATTGGATGAGGGATGAAAATATAGGTGTGTCTATTTAAGCTCTTTTCAAAGTGAGTTTTGATCAAAGGAATGTTTCTTTTCTCTTGGCAGTAATATTCGGCAATTTGATGTGGGGAAGCTAGTAGTTCCAAACATTTTTATGGATGCTAACATCCTGCTCCAAGTAGCAAATAATTATGACCTAGTGGCTAGGGTGGTGAGAGATGTGGATTCCAACCCTCTAATAAGTATTATTGCTGATGAAATTTGTGAAGTTTTCCATTTGAATGATCCCTCTTCCCAGCTTGAAGAAATTAATTTTGAATCTTTCAGGGAAGTGTACAAGGCTCAGAGATATTATCTCATAAGTGGACCTTTAAGGGAGTATTTTGACAAGATTGGAGGATTAAGTGTAGTAGGTCCTAATACTCTAGAGCCAATTAAGTTGGATTATTTCAATATGAAGGCAAAGGGTATGTATCGGTCCTTGTGTCAGATATTTGGAGAGGATGTACAAATAGTAATATCAATCCATTATATGTTTATGATGGTTCAGGCCCTTCACCCTCATCTTGTTGTCATTTTTTACTTTGCACCTTTTGTTGCAAACCTAATTCACAATGGTCTAATTGGTATTCATAAGTCAAAGGTAGATAAACCATTTGCATGGTATTCAAAGTTGATGCACATGTTTCTATACAAAGGTGCAAATTGTTTTGAGAAAGAGATGGATTTAATGAAGATAAAGGATGGTGAAGAAATGTTGGTCCAATTGTGGAGTTAGGATTTATCTTGGGACAGAGTAGATGCCAATTTTGTTACTTTTGACAGATTTTTTTCTTCAAGACTTAGAGCCCTATTGTTTCTTGAGAATCCCAGGATCCCAAAATCTTTATTGTCTTTAATAAGACCAAAGCAATATGCTAAGGACATAAAAATAGTACATAATTGGGGGTATATCATCTTGTATCCTATTTCAAACTATTTTTAGAGTGTATTCTTTCAGGGGTACTCCATATTTACTTCCTTACCAATTTATTTTGAAGGTTGGTATTGCTGATATTATAAGACAAATTGGTGGTCTACAGAGATTAAACTGATAGGGAAGAACATGGGTTCTATGTTTCCCACCATCACTATTGCTCACCAATTTGTTATTACCAAGGGTGGATGGGTGCACATGGATAAGGTTTTGAAGCCTTATAAACTAGAAACATTAGTGGAAAGGTGCGTTGACCCTAAGGGTTTATTGAATGACATGTTTAAGAAGAGAACTAGGTGTGTAGAAATGGACCACCAATTCCACTTTCCTGAAGATATTATCAAAAATGAGTTCAAACTACAAGAACAAGAAGTTAAGAAGGAGAAGTGGCTAGTGTACAAGAAGACTCTTGACTTTGTGCAAAATTTTGACAGAGGTTATGATCATGGAGGGACTTCAAGCCCTTTGAAAGGAAATTTGATGCTCTGATGAATAATTTTGAAGGAATTATGCAAAATTAAAATCAGAAAAAGGATATTGTCATTGAATCAGAGCTGGACAAGGCTAAAATTGTTTTGAGCAAGCCACAATTTTCTACACTTGTTCCACCAAGTGAATAATTTGTTCACCAGAGAGTAGGATACATTGTGGTGATGCCTAAGGGAGATACATCCTAAAAGGGACATAGAATACAAGATATGCCTTCTTCCTCAAAAAGGATTGAGGAGAAAACACATGTTGAGGAGCCTTCCACCTCAAAGGGGAAGAGGTAGATTGGTATTGATCTTGAGTCCCATCCTTCTCCAAAGAGGCAGAGAGTGGAAGAAGATATACAACATAGTGGAGGTGTGTATTCACCCTCTCAATCCACATTACATATTAATGAACAGGGAGTAGAAGGGCAATTGCTAAAAATGGGAAGCATGTGGAAGATTTGTGTTACTCATTAATAAATCTAAGAGGGAGTACTAGAAGCACCAAAGAGGGTTGATATGGACCTGACTATAACAGAGTTTTCTAGTAAATAACTAGACCCTATCACCAAGAAGGCCAATGATGAGTTCTTGGCAGATAATAGCTTTGTAAATGTTAGGGAATTCATACAATTCCTTTGGAGAGATCATATTAATCAGTTTAAACAGATATGCCATAAAAGGCAAGAGGAACAACGAGATAAGGACATGAATACTATTGAGGATGAAGTGAAATAAGAAATGTTTGAGAAATTTGAAAAGATCACCCCTGAGGAGGGAAGGGAAATGGTTAGAAGTATAGGATTCCTCATTCTTCTAGAATGGGACATTGTTGATGCAACTGTGTTTGATGTTGTAAGAAAGAAAACAAAGCCTATACAAGATACAAAGGAAGCAGTTGAGCAAGCCATCAAAGGGGTTGTGTTTAGTGAATGATCTATAATTATTGTTTACAATAAAACTTTTAAATTAATTCCAATTACAATTTTTCCCGATCCGGGAAGTATTGCGTGATTATGATTTTTAACCATTGAAATTACAATTAAGGACACTTTTACAAAATTTAAAGAACTTAACTAATTACTAAAATAAAGTAATTAGAATAAGAATTTAAACTAAAATGAAATAGTGAAAATAAATTGAGGAGAATGTGAGTGTTACTCCAAATGGGATTTGAAGGTTGTCATTAGTATCCATGCACTCAAATGGACAGACGGTAACAGAGTCATAGTCAGACTAGTCAGTATAATTACCAAAGTGCAAAGTTAACTGAGAGAAATGATCACGCGTAGAGTTAACGAAGTGTAGTGATTATCGAGCAGACAAACTTTACCAAGCAGCAATCTATACCGAGCACACAGTATAATCGAGTTACACAGTATAACCGAGACACACAAAGAACATCGAGCACTGAGAGACAACATTTACCAAGTGGACCAGAGGTCTAAAAGTTTTTTTGGCACATCAATCTAGGTAACAACTTTTTTTTGACCTGGATAACGGTTTACAATGATCAAGGAGAACATTAATTATGGATTCACAGTATTAATTGTTTATATCTCCTATGATTAGATGACAAAGGTAAATTTTGTACATTATTGATCTTAGGTTATGTAAGTTATTATAAAACCCTAATTAGGTCAAGGAGTTTTATATATGTAATACTATGATGTATTTTGTAATGTATGTTGATCAAGTAATGATCAAGTAGTCGTCATACTAGGGACATCAGAGTTCAGACAAGGGTTTTAGGACAAGGATTACATTGCAGAATTTAGTTTCAGAATAGGGTCAAGGCTATCGAGCATAATATAGCAGAAGGTATTATCATTCACATTAAGGTGATAGATTTTATTGTACTTAAAGGATATGTATCTACAATAAAGAGATTTTAATTCATTCAGATCACACAACTTTGTTACTCTCTAATAATTGTAACAATACTGAAATCTCCTAAGAGAGCAGATTTAAATGTCTTTGTAAAAATATCTTAACCTAGTGCACACATACATTGTGTTTCTAAATCCTCTCACGAGGTAGATCTAATCGATCTCATTGTTACTCCCAATAGGGTAAGATCACCAGAAGTGATCATTCTTTGTAAGCTTTAAGAGACTAATTTATTTACTACAGTAGTGAAGTTTTGTGGGTCTCATCCCCACCACAGTGTTTACCTTCTAACAGGGGTTTTATACGATACCAAATACTAGTGTCATGTTTACTTAAATTTGGTGTATGTTTATTGTTTACATTACATGCATTTATGTTTAACAGTGACATTACATGTTTGGTGTATGCAATCTACTCAATCAGTTATTACAGAACATCTGGTAATAAATTTTTAAGGGTGCTAATTCGCCCCTCCCCTCTTAGTACTCACCTCTCCATTATCCCAACAATTGGTATCAGATCTAGTTCTCTTGTTTAGAAAGGTTAATCACTGAAGAGAAAAGATCTTACAATGGAAAGGTATACACTTGATAAAAATATTGAAAATCAGAAGTTACAGCCACATATCTATGTCGAATAATACAAATAAGCCAAAGAAAAACTTAGGGAGATGTTTATTAAGAGAAAGGACATGGCACTTTTCTATCATGAGACAAATTATCAGGAAGAAGAGATTCATGATCCATTTGACACATCTAGATCTGAATCTGGTAGCATATCTGATGCATCCTAAGGAATCATATCAAAGTTATCTAAGAGCAATCAACAACTTACTGAACAAGTTAAATCACTACAGATCTATCAAGATACACAAATGGTTAGAATGGTTGAAGTCTTGAACAATGCAAAGAAAGTTGAACAAAATAGAAACATGGTTGTTGATGATAGAAGACAAATGACTGAAAATTTACAAGAAAAAGGATTTGAGATATTGAGACTTACTGAACATTATTTTGAAATCACCAATCAAGTGGTTGCTATGAATCATGAGGCAAACCAAGTGAATACGGAGATTTATAGAAGACTAGAAGGCATTGGTGTATTGAAAGAAGAGAATATAAAACTGAGAAATGAATTAAAGATTTTACAACAACATAATGAAGTGATTAAGAGATCTGAAGAAAGTACTAAGAGAATGGATGAATTTCTGAACTATCAGAGAAGAATGAACAAAAATATGGATTAGGGTATACTAAGCAAGGAGAATCATCAAATCAAGTTGAACAAAGGAATGTCTACTCAAGTCTGAAGCCAAAGAATCTCTCTTTCCATCACTGTGGAAAATCGGGCCACACATCAAATGTTTGCAGGAGCAAAGAAAAAGGTATTCCTAGAAACCCTCCTAAATTTAATGGAAATTTCTATAACTGTAATAAGCATGAACATCAAGCACATGAATGAAGATCCAATTTGAACAAACAATAGAAGAAACCATACATGTATAAATATTGTCAAACTTGAAACATGCATGGTCACACATCACAAGCATGCAGGAATAATACAAAGGAAATCTGGAATCCTAAAGGACAGGAAGAAAAGGTAAATCAACCAAGAAGATGAGGTAATTCTTATGCATGGGATTATAACACTTTGGCTAGGTGCACAAAATGTGGTAAATATGGACATATAGCAGCAAACTATATGAGATAATGGAAAACTAAGTCTAGGAATTGGTCAAACTCTGGAATGGCATGCTCACACTATCACAAAGTCAGTCACTTAAGCAGAGATTGTGCAGATAGAATAAACACTTATGGAAATGGGAGCACAATTGAACAAATCATGAGGATCAAAAATCAAATCTAGAGGAAAGCATCAAATGATAATACAAGACCAAGCACAATAGTCGGTGACACCTCATCCGATGGATTAGGTGGTTCCACCATCTCCACCTGAGCAATACAAGCAGGTATGGAACTATGTTTTACAAAGCTATATATTACATCAGTTCCTATTTTCATTGTACAAATGCCAAATTAGCATGAATTAAGATGCACTATGGTATTATATTTTGATTACTTTGATCTAGTTGAGTCGGTTAATCTGTACCAAGTTAGTAATGTCATTCAGTGAATATGTGTGAGACAACCGAGTTGTTAAGGAAACCGATCATTTGGTATACTCACTAAATATTATTAGTATTAACTGAGTATAATTTTGTCTAATGAGTGGTTGGTGAAGAGAATTTATTGCACTAACTAAATTTATTTGCTATAAATTTATGGGTTGTGAAATCATTTATTCACATAGCGATCAAAGAGCAGAGCAGAGAAATTGAAAGCGAATACATAGCAGAGCATTTTGAAGTATTTTGTAGGGATTCTGGGTATATTTTGAGCATCTAAGAGGTTAGATAGTATGTATTTTCACTTACCGAGTTGTTTTGAGCACTTTCATGGAAGCCCTAAATCGAAATCAATGGCGTCCTCATCTTGAACTATGAAGGAAAAGATGGACAAAGAGAAGAAGGTAATTCTTGTTAAGAATTCCACTTACACAAAGCCAAACTACAAGATACATCCTTAGGTTGCAACCCAACCTGATAACAAAGGTGTGTTCTCCACGATACCACCTAGGGTTCTGTTAGTTCAAGATGTGCGAGCATAAATTCACTGCAAGATCATAAAATAGGGGATTTTGAGCTTATATTGACTTACCACTCACTATGCACAGATGGTAAACTCAAGGAAAATCATAAAGATATGGAGGTCAAAGGGTTAACCAATGCCCTAAATTTCTCAAAGGTATTCAAAATTGAATGGATACACATTGTTTTGAGCTGAGTTCATGATGGAAAGATTTGGCTGAATGAGCCAAAAAAGATCAGCAAAGATGTTATTCATGCAGTAACTGGGTATCCTATAATGGATAAATCTAAATCCCTAAGGCACCTACCTAGAAATGAGATTGAAAAGATTACAGGAGCCAAGTGGGATGGTAGAGGTCTACAGATCAAATCCATTGGTGATCCTGAACTAAGGTTTGGTGCTTATGTTATTAGATACAAGATCTTCCATTCAAGCAGACTAAATAGCGTTGCATGTGGAGCTGTTGACATTGCCTACAAGATTGTAAAGAAAGGTTTACAACTTGACCTAGCTGAGCTATTACAGAGACAACCTGAAGAGAACATGAGAATAATCATATTAGCTAGATCTAACACATGTAAGTATGGTTCTCTCCTGTTATGTACATTCTTCTATCTGCTGAAATTTTTTCCCCCTGTCGGTAATGTGAAATGGAAGATGAACCGACTGATTACACTGCAAATCAGTGACTTTATCACAAGTTTAGGGACAAATTGTGAACCTATTATGAATGAGTATTTTTTTAATTTAAAAGATAGAATGGAAAAGAGATCCAGGATACCAATGCAATTGGTATAAAAATATAAAGATGAAATTTGTTTTATAGTTGACATTGATACTACTCTCATCAAATCAGTACAACCGAGGTCAACAGGGCTACCTCCGATGGATTATGAGTTACACATTGACATAGCTTCATAAGAAATAGAGAATTTATTAAATGAACTAGTTAACAAATCTTCCATGAGATTTGGCACATATGAAGAATCCAAGACCCTAATATTTATTGCTCTACAAGTTGAAAAGATGGGTAGGAAGAAGACCAAAATTGTAAAGACTTTAAAAACAAAATTTGCTATCACTGATGAAGAACTAGATAAGTTAGTTGATGATACCAAGGAGCAGACCTCAATCGGTAAAGATGATGAACCCAAACAAGATGCTGACGCCACCGAGTCCGATGAAGCAAAAGTAGAGGCAAAAAGGCCAAAAAGGGAAAAAGCATAATGACTTAGTCTCCACCAAGGACAAGATCAAAATTGGTGACAACATATTCACCACCTTTAAAGAAAGGGGTTGCTAAGGTAACTAGGCCATCACTGAAATTCACCTATCAATAAAGGAAATTGAAAACCACAGCACCAAGATAGAGAAAGAAATATGTGAGGAATAAGGATGACAAGGATGATTCTCACGAAAATCCTAATCAATTTAAGGTTGTGCAGAACAAAGCACCACAAACCATTATGAAATTGTAGAGGCAATCAAAATAATCAAATGGTTAGGACATCCTAAGGTACATGCATATGCAGATTTGACTACCGAGCATAAAGATAAACTTGAAGAAGCTATCATAGGTATGATGATCAACTTCAAACAAGTCCCTGTTGAATTTTCTACTTACATTCCATCTGAATTATATGATAAGATATCATCCCGATGGACATATGCACTCAATACCGAGAAACAAATGAGAGAGGCATCTCTCACTATAATTAAGGTTGATTGCATAGTAGAGAAAATAGATGATATTATGTAGAAGTATGCTAATAAATTTCCTAAAAAAGCACAGACATTGAATATCCTACAAGGAAATTTGAAGGAAGTGGATGAAGAGAGCACCCAAATATGGAACAAAATATTGAATCCACCCGAGGATACCGAGGAAGCAAAGTACTTTGCATCTACAATCAATACTAAGGGACATCGACCGAGTACACAATAGATAACAATTGATTATGCAATAGTTGGTAATGTACTATATGGTATTCTGACACTATTGACAAATCTAATACATCTAGAGATCACAATTAATGATATAACTGAAGGTGATCATGTTGATAAGGCTAAAGAAGATGAGATAATAGAAGCTACTAAGACCACAGATGAAAAGGATACAATAGAGGTTGCTGAGAAATGGTACCAAAAAATATGCCTATCTTGGTACAAGCTATTGATATAGAGAATGAAGCACAAAATCAGACACCCGAGCAGGTTATAGACACAACTGAATACAAGGGTGATACACAAGGTAAAGAGACTGAGCATAGTGGTGGGACAACACAAGGTGATGTACCTAAAGACACCATTGACGTAGTCAACAAAGGTGAAGGTAACACAGAAACAACAATGGTAGATACTTCTACTACTAACACCAAGTCAGGTACTGAGGCACCTTCCCAAGTCATCACACTGAGTTCCAAGCCAACAAAGCAAGAAACCGAGCAAAAGGATCAACTAGGATTGACAATATCTCCTTCATCAAGCAAAAAAGAGAAAAAAAAGAAAAAGAAGGAAGGGAAAAAGGGTCCCATGACACTTGATGAACTCATTGGAATTCCTGATTGTGATCCATGGACACTTGACCCTGACACTTTGATGAGGTATGGTGAACTATGCACCCAAAAAGAAGCATGGGATAAGCTGAGGCAAGAATGCAAAAGTTCATAGGTGCTAGAGACCACTAAGGAGATTCTCATGCAAGTTGTTCTATATGTGAACATAGATGAATTAGTCCCCATTCTTGATCAACTTGCACTACTCACCAAGGCAATAAATAGTCCATATATTGATGCTGAGTAGAAATTGGAAGAAAGAGAAGAAAAGAAGATTGAGTATAAAGTTACTGAGAAAATCAACCAGGAAGTGGCAGTAAACAAAGTAACACTGTTAGAATTTGTAAATGGTTTAGAAATTATTATATCTGAAGCCCTTACAATTCTACAAAAGTTATGCACTTTAGATCACTTCACTACCGAGATTAGTGAAAAGATGAAGACATTAGATAACGATCTAAAAGATAGTGCTACAAGTCTGTCAACTGGACAACATGCATTACAGATGCATTACACCAAAATTCTACTAACTCAGCAGTTGAAACTTGATCTAAAAAAGGAAGAGGAAAAAATCAGAGAACAGGTAACCGAGCTCTAGGCTACAATACTACCACATTTGGTTATGATGCGGAAACATGTGATATTAGCAAAGAACTTGATTGCCACCGCAAAAATGTTAGTTACCAAAAGCATATATGATATGCATGCTCGGGTGAACTTAGAGCCATTAACCCTTGATCATTTAAAGGAGGAATGGGAGAAGGTAATGGAAAATCTCAAGCAACCCCATCCAAACATTTTTTTAAAATTGTAATTTTTATTCCTTTTGTCATTATTTTCAAAAAAGGGGGAATATATATATATATATATATATATATATA
>MU226986.1:7460430-7491280 GCA_018584345.1 Thuja plicata
GTCACTATGTATAGTGACTTCTATATGATAATTTTTTGATACTAATGCGAAAGGGGGAGAATGTTACTCCAAATGATCTTTGAAGTTTGTCATTAGTATCCATGCACTCAAATGGACAGTCGGTAATAGAGTCACAGTCAGACCAGTCGGTATAATCACCCAAGTGCAGAGTTAACCAAGAGCATTGATCACGTGCAGAGTTAACTGAGTGTAGTGATTACCAAGAAGTGGTCTATACTGAGCACATAGTATAAGCGAGTTACATAGTATAACTGAGACACAGAGAGAACACTGAGCACTATGAGACAACATTTACCAAGTGGACTAGAGGTCACATAAAAGTTTTTTATGACACATCAATCTAGGTAAAAAAAATTTCTGACCTGGATAATGGTTTACAATGATCGAGGAGAACATTAATTACGGATTCATAGCATTAATTATTTATATCTCCTATATTTAGATGATCAAGGGTAATTGTGTACACTATTGATCTTAGGTTTTGTAAGTTATTGTAAAACCCTAATTAGGTCAAGGAGTTTTATATATGTAATACTATGATGTCATTTGTAATGTATGTTGATCAAGTAATGATCAAGTAGTTGTAATACTATGGACTTCAGAGTTCAGACAAGGGTTTTAGGACAAGGATTACATTGTAGAATTCAGTTTCAGAATAGAGGCAAGGCTACCGAGTAGAATAGAGCATAAGGTATTATCATTCACATTAAGGTGATAGATTTTATTTCACTTAAAGGATCTGTATCTACAATATAGAGATTGTAATTCATTAAGATCACACAACTTTATTACTCTATAACAATTGTAACAATAATGAAATCTCCTAACAAAGTAGACTTAACCATCTTTGTAAAATATCTTAACCGAGTGCACACATATATTGTGTTGCTAAATCCTCTCATGAGGTAGATCTAATCAATCTCATTGTTACTCCTAACAGGGTAAGATCACCAGAAGTGATCAATCTTTGTAAGATTTAACAGGCTACTTTATTTACTACAGTAGTGAAGTTTTGGGGGTCTCATCCCCACCGTAGTTTTTACCTTCTAACAGGGGTTTTCTGTGATACCAAATACTAGTGTCATGTGTACTTAAATTTGATGTATGTTTATTTTTTACATTACATGCATTTATGTTTCAGCAGTGACATTACATGTTTTGTGTATGCAAACTACTCAATCGGTTATTATAGAACATTTGGTTACAAAGATTTGTTTAAAATTTTTTAAGGGTACTGATTCACCCCTCCCCTCTTAGTACACACCTCTCCATTATCCCAACAGTATTCACCCTCTCAATACACATTGCATATTGATGAATAGGGAGTAGAAGAGCAATTGCTAAAAATGGGAATCATGGGGCAGATTTGTGTTACTCGTCAAGAAATCCAAGAGGGAGTACCAGAAGCACCAAAGAGGGTTGAGATGGACCTGAATATAGAAGATTTTTCTAGTAAAGAACTGGAATCTATCACCAAGCACACCAATGATGAGTTCTTGGCAGATCATAGCTTTGTAAAATCTAGGGCATTCATACAATTCCTTTGGAGAGATCATATTAATCAGTTTAAATAAACATGCTAGAAAAGGCACAAGGAACAACCAGATAAGGACATGAATACTATTGAGGTTGAAGTGAAACCAAAAATGTTTGAGAAATTTGAAAAGATCACCCCTGAGGAGGGAAGGGAAATGGTTAGAAGTACAGAAGTCCTCATTCTTCCATAATGGGACATTGTTGACGTAATTGTGATTGATGTTGTAAGAAAGAAAACAAAGCCTATACACGATACAAAGGAAGTAGCTGAGAAAGTCATCAAAGGGGTTGTGTTTAGTGAATGATCTGTAATTAGTGTTTACAATAAAACTTTTAAATTAATTCCAATTACAGTTTTTCCCGATCCAGGCAGTATTGCGTGATTATTTTTTTAACCGTTGAAATTACAATTAAGGACACTTTTACAAAAATTTAAAGAACTTAACTAATTACTAAAATAAAGTAATTAGAATAAGAATTTAACCTAAAATGAAATAGTGAAAAGAAATTGAGGAGAATGTGAGACAGGAGATAGAAGAAAAAATAAGACAAAAGATAGAAGGATCAAACACAGGTTGATAACGGAGTTCATCCTATAAGGACTACGTCTTTGGGTCCGCTTCAAAATGCTAGGACCTCTTTATTAATATCGCCAAGTAAAATGCCTTGTTACAATATCCAAGCTTTTAAGAACCTGTATACAATTTCCTCACAATCTCTCTCAATATACAATTTTGGTGTATAATAACACCTTGTGATTTTTATTCTCACAAAGAATTTTCCTCCAAGAAATAATTCTTCAATCTCCAAAAATTCTCTCCCAATTTTGATCAATCGCCCCTCCTCGTCTCCCATTTTGCCCCCTTTTTATACAATTATATTTACTTATTATGGTTCCAACCATAATATTTGTAAATATCTACAAATCTTCTATTTTTACCATATAATCTTAAAAATCCCCTAAATTAATCCTTACAACAATTTTAAAAGAAATAAAAATATTTAAAAATCAGCTTAGGTTTTATGAGGATGAGGCTCGGGTCCCTATATGGTTGGCTCATAGCTAAGACAAAGCCAATCTCCGCTAAAAAAATTTATGAAGTTCTAGTGTATTGCAACGGCTGGCAGCACTTGGCGGAGGATGGGAGGTCAGAGGTTCCAATCTTGATCCCTATTTTATTCGGTCTCCAAAAATGCTTTAGATTAAGTAAATGCCACCCAATATTAATTTCAAATGACATCCATAGTGTAATGGTGAGCGGGAGAAATAGCATGGAGGAGGTCACTAGTTCGAACCTACTCAAGTACCTTTTCCAAACACACAACACCTTAAGAGATCCATGGTGCCACATGACACCTTAACAGATCCATGGTCTTCTTGCTTGTTTGGGTACATGTGTCAAAGCGTGATTGGTCCACCATAGCCATTTGAGCCACATCAGCAACCGTGCCATATCAATATAATGCCAACTGTACTTGCTGATTGTATTGCCATGTCATGCTGACATCATTAGTCAACTAGAGTCAAACTTAGTCAACCCAACTTTGACTGGCCGTAACTTTTACATACGAGATCCTTTTGAGCCCATTCAAGCTACGTCAGGACCGTATCAGTGACTATTTTCCAAAGATGTTGCTTTTATGAGATTTTGAGACTATGAAATTTTCCAGTTCTTTGGATCCACCTAGATTAGTGAAGATCATGTTGCTCTTATCATGTGGTCTCTTAAAAGAGAGGAGAATAAAAAAAGGAATGAAATTGTTAAGGATGATTACTATGGTAGCCTAATGGTGAGGAGAGTTGGGGAAACTTCAAGTGTGGAAACATCTGGTGTATTTTTAGAAATTTCCAAGTTCAACATAAAAGTTGCAGAAAAGGAAGATCAAAGGGTTAAATTTGAAATGGTCCTTACAGCTTATAGTGCTTTGAAGAGGGAGGTTACTGAAAAGGACAAGATAATTGCAGAATTAAGAGGCCAAAAATTAGTTGAAGAATCTCCTCAAAGAATGATTGTCAATTATCTCATCTAACCTTCATCCTCTAGTCCTATTATAGAGTTTCCCCCTTCTCCTAACCCCTTCTAGTTCTAGATCAGAAGCAGAGCTCATCTTGGAAAAAGAGAAACTAGAAGCAGAGAGAAAGAGATTAGGAGAGCAAAGTGAAATTTTCAAAAGGGCACAAACTATAGTGGATCAAAAATATGAGGAGAAGGTGAGAAATATAATTTTGTAGTTTTTTTAGGGTATAGAGCCTAACATTCTTTATTTGGACGGGGAGAGAGTAGTAGGCATTTTGAATTCTTTTGAAGAGGATAAGGCTACTCTGGAGCCAATTTTGGACATGTGGATAGGGAGGAAATCAGATTTAAGATTATTTTATTCTTTGTCCAAGACCGAGAATAATGTTGATACTACAATAAATACTAACTACAAATTTTTTAAAAGCTTGTTAGATTTTGTAGTAAGGAGAGTCAGCATCCAAAGAAGAGAAAAGGTACTAAGGAGGGAATACTCCACATTTTGTTTTGAAATATTTCCTAGCATTTTCAAAAAGAATGGAAAATTTAAGAGTAAGGAAAAATGGATGGGAGAGATGGATGATAAATTGTCCGTGAGACTTAATAGCATCATAAACTTGGAGAGTACCATTTTGTTTTCTCAGAGTGTGGATAAAATTGAAAATGCCAAGTCTCATTTTGGGTTTTGGAGAGAGGAAGTTCAAGGAATGAAAACAAAATGGGATTAATTAAACAATAAGAAGGTTGAAATTGTTAAATCCCCTTGGCCCAGTGATGAGGTGTTTGCAGCATGGAAGGATAGATATACCCCATATGAATCAAAGAAATAGGAACACCCCATTATTCTTTCAACAGGTGGAAGTTCTCTAACATCCTGAGATTGTCAACATTTGAAAACACATTTTGTGCCTAAAAGAATAAAGACAAAGATTCCACTTAGCAAAATTAGAACAATTTTGAAGTTGTTGCAAAGGCCCTATGGTCCAATGAGAAATTGTTTTTGAAATATTGTAACAACTCGGTTATTGGTCATGTTGTATTTTTTGTCTTTCGTAATGAGTCATCATTTTGTCTTTTTCCTAAATGATCTGACGCTTGTTGCAATCCTTATTCTATAACAGGATTTTGAAGATCATTTAGAATGGCTGGAAAAAACTAAAATATTGAGTATTCAAGTTGCATAGGAGTTTTCAGTCGGGGATATAAAAGATTGTATTAGACTATGTTATAATAGAAATAGAAAGTTTCGGGTCTTTTTCCATTATTAAAGTGGTGTATATTTTTGCTAGTCCAAGTTCAGCACTTGCCCTTTTATTTGGTTTTTTGAGTCACCCTTATATATTTTGATTACCTTTATTCCCTTAATCTTTTGATTCCATCCATTTATCAAAATTATTATTCCCTTTGGTCTTGCCATGTTTTAAAAAGTGATCAGATTATTTGCTAACAAATTATTTGAACAGTCTTGAACAATCTTGAACACCCTTGAACAGGTTTGAACTTAGTTCAAACCGGTTCAAGATCGTTCAAGTTAGTTCATAATTTTAAGAAAATTGGTAGGTACATAAAGATGACAGATGTGACTCATGTACTTATGAGTCACGGGAAATGTTGAAGTATCAATTGTGGAATTAAGGCATGTCAGTGTAGGAGAATTGTTTAAATGTTGATCTGGGAAGTTTGCGTGCTTGAACAATGTTGAACGTACTTGAACCATCTTGAACATTATTCAATCATGTTCAAAGATATTTAAAGAAGACACAAGATAACTTAAAGAGTAATCTTCTGACAGCTCAGCAGTAGGTCCTACGAGAAAGTGTGCATTTAATGCTAAAAGATAGTGGGGTAAATTGACACATCTGAGGTTTCTGAACAATCATTAAATTATACGACATGGAGATTTGTGTAAATAGGAATAATGGATTGCATGCGTAAGATGTCAAATCATATCTTTTTACTCTCACCACCATAGTGATTTGCAATTAATAATCAAGTTTCTCACGCTCCCTCTATTTAAGTTGGTCACTTCGTTCAATATTTTAAAATAACGACACTATTGAGAAATGAGAAGATGGAGGTAAGGACATTGGAGCTCCAATAGTCAGAGATATTTGTGAAGCAAGGTGAGTTAGGTTGTCCTCTCAAATGTATTTTCAAATTTAAATTGCAGAACAAATAATGTTGTAGTAAACATAAGTTTCTAGAATTATGAAGTCTTCTTTTCATCTATTTGGGAGTATATCAAGCCTGGCTTGTGATGGTCCTATAGTGACAAATACTGATCTAGGGGATTGTAACTTAGAAGGTTTATCAGAATTCCTTACCAATTCCCTTGAGGGTACACTGGCCTTGGAAATTTTACATAGTGGGTTGTGCACAGCTATGACATTCCCTCCTGCGGTCATTTTCCCTGAGTTGATCTTTGAATGTATCAATAATTATGGTCAAAAGACTGAGACAATTTTGAAAAGAGATGGTAGTGTTTTTATGTCAGTTAATATATAAATTTTATCCCTAGCCTCAAAATCCTAGAACAAACCTTTTCGGTCTTTTCTCCAGCACAATCTATTGTCAAATTTAATGAGAATAGGGATGGGAATCAGACCTCTATGACCAAAAGTTGGTTAATAAACCCTCAGAGAGGAGGTTCGTGATTACCCAAAGAGTTTAACAGGGACCACATGCACCCTTATATCAAAGATGTCATGGTAATTCTACAAAGGGTAAGAGGATCATTAAAAGCTTACTTTTTCTAGTGACTGATTGTTTTTTAATGTTCAGATTATTCTAGAAGGGAAACAAATTTTAGACTGGGTTGAATTGATTGCTAGTTCTATGAGAGAACATCTCAATATGTCCAATTTAACTGGAAGTAGTTTCTTCATGTCTTCCTATCTCAATTATTGGTTGACCTATAGTAAACAGTGAAATGGAATGCCCCATGAACCATGGACTGATGGCATGTGCGTCTATGAATATTTCCCCATTTTGCAAAAGAGTAACATAATTAAAAATTATAGAAGGGTGCATGATACAGTTATGGGAAAGCTCTATTTTGAGTTGTTCAGGACCTCTGCCAAAAGGATTATCCCAGAAGCCCAAGAGTTTGTGACCAAGTATGGGAATTTCTACATTTAGTTCTCTAAGTTTACCTACATCAGGGTCAGGGGTTTTGAAGATTCACCCATGAGACTGCCTAGATATGCTTTTGATTGTTTTATTCTTGCTAAAATTTATAGATAGCTTACTACTATTCTTACAAGATTCCTTCCTGAAGAAGAATGGGAAAAATCCTTCCCCATAAAATTAGGTAAACTTTCATGTGTGTCCATGGAAGATGAAATAAGTATAGGGAGTTACCTTTGGCACTTTGACTTCAAGTTTTACACTGAGAGGGTAGGATTTGATAATAAAAACTATGCCAGTGGAAGTCTAGGGCTTAGGTCACACATGTTCCCTATTCCCCATCTCAAATATTTCCAGGAAGATTGCACTAATGAACCCCAAGGAAAGGAAAGAGAACACAACAGATATTCATATCCCAAATTTTTTCCATGAGGTTGCAAATTAATGTAGAGGGGGTAATTGATGATGGTTCTAGTATGATTGAACCAAGTTTCAAGAAACCAATTGAACATGAGGAGTATGTCATTAATTGGACTGAGGATGAGGAAGACAATATTGAATAGAGAACACAACATGTTCTCCATTTAAATGAGGAATGTTTGTTAAAAAAAAAGGAAACAAAGGAAGTCTAGTTCTAAGTCAGTTGAAGTTAAAAATTCCTCTTTGTCTTCCCCTCCCTCCATTTCTAACCTTCCTACACCAGTTGATAATGCAGGTTCCTCAGAAAAGAAACAAGTTAAGAATTCCTGAAAAAGGATACAATAGATTATGCACCCGTGGTTTCTCCTTAGAGGATCACAAGATCAAAGACTAAATCCAGGATAAAAGATAAAATGGCTGAGGAAAATGTGCAGACAATCAATCTGGATGATGAAAAATTTGGTGACATGAGTTATCAGATAGGTGAGGATGAACAAGTGGGCAAGGATCTTTTCAATCTTGATGACATGACACTAGATATCATGGATACACCAATAATGACAACTGAATAGTCTATTGCGGTAAACACAATGCCAAAATGGCTAACCTCCTCTGTAAATAAGAAGCGTAGCCTTGCTCCTATTTCAGTCCCTGTGCAAGGTATTGTCAAAAAGTATGTCCATAAATCTCCCAAGACCAAAAAGGTAAAAAGCACTGCTCGAATGTTTTTAGATGCAAAAATAGGGAAGTGGATTACTGAGGCAGCTACCTATAGGCCACAAGAAGGGGAACATGAACTTGCAGCTGAAGATTTTGAGGTCACCAAAGTTGAGTTGTGAACTATGGATCGACCACGTAAAAATCATTTGTTCAAGCAGACATCACAACAAATGCTATTGAATTCCTGGCAAGATAGTTAAGAGAAGAAATATATGAAACAGACAATTTTTTATCTGTCTCAGTTTATAAATACCTTTTTCAACTTTGATGCTACTCCTTTAATTCAATCTCCACAGGTTTTTAACCCAAACTCTGCTGAAATTAAAAATATGTTGAATCAAGTTCAAGTGGTCGGGTCCTGGTGTCCTCTATTGATGAATGGATAGATGAAGTGATCAAAAGTGGCCTCAAATATGTCAAAGACTCCTAGGTTGTCCTTCATGATACTAAATCCCTAATGGGGGAGTTGCAGACATAGCGGCAGTTGTGGGACAAAGAAGAGGAGAAATGGGTTTCGACTATGACAAAGTTCCTAGAGATCGCAAGGTATGGCTATGCTAAGTTCTGCATAGAAAAGCCTTTGAATTCTTCTGATGAATCAACTTTCTTTGTATTAAGAAAGAATATAGGCTGGTGTATTTCTACAATTAGAAATACTATAACTAAAACTCGGGACTACAAAGCTGAAGCTAAACAAATTCAAAAGGCTATGTTGAATGAACTGAAATTTATTAATTTTACCTATAACTATTCGGAAAGCTATGGAGATCAATAATTAAAAGAAGCTTTGGAATCTTTTGAAACTACCATAAAAGTAGTCAAAGAGAAGGCTGATCCAAAAGCTACGGACCTCATGCAAATAGATAGAATTGAGTCCTTTCTTTACTTGTGTTTTGATCAACTACCCGGTACAGTAGAAAGAGTCAAAAAGTTAAAGTGGAGCAAAGAAGCTTCAATGGTCAGAATCCTGAACTTGAAGATCCCACATTTGCAGGTTGCTAAGGATCTTGTTCAAGCACACAAAGAGTGGAATCCTACTCAATCTTTCACCGATGAAGGAGGAAGCCCTGTCGGGAGCGAGGAACATGCTGCCAAGAAGGAGCCTGATTTAGATGTTTAGTTTTCTTTTATTTGCATGCAAACTCTTAAGGAAAAGTGTTCTTTTTACTTTGGTTCCATTTTATTAACTGTTTGTCAGAGAGGTGAGGTTTTCAGGGAGACCTCTTAGTATGATGAAACTATAAATCGCGTAGTCAAAAACTATGGAAGGGTTCAATTTTATTTCCAACACTAGATAATTTTTGGATTGAATTATAGTTTTTAGAGATTTAGAAGATACTGGAATGAAGCTGGTTTTACAATGTAAAACAATATTTATATCTTTTCCTATGCAGCAATATTGAAATAAATTACGGTTAAGTTTTCAAATCTATGTTGTTTGAAATGAGTGGATGAATGTTCTATGTTGACATTCTAATTCATTTTGTAATGTATTTTGAAAAATTCACAGTAGCTTGATTCGTTCTATGATATATTATTTTATTTTCAAATCATTGTTCTTTCAACTTCCATGCAATTTCCATTAGCACAAAAAATGTGCTTTTTCTCTTCTTTTCCTCTTTAATTTTCTTTTCATGAAGCAATACTGTTGTGCTTATAATCTAAGAATGATAGAGAAGCCTTTATAATATTTATTGTTAAAATCTAAAATCATAAATTAGTGTTAGAAAACACAGAAAATCAATCCTAGGGAGCTATACCTGAGATAAAATTTAGAGGGAAGTGATCAAAATACGCTTACCCAACTGTTAGTAATTTTTTGTCTTTCAAGAGGGTAATCGAGATATTTTGTAAGAGGATTTTATCGAAGGACAAATATGTTCATTAAAAATTTTGAATCAAATTGTATACAGGAACATGATTCTTCATACTTAATACAAATACTCCAGATTCAAGTCTCTCCTTTGTGTCAATTTGTTGAGTTACAAGTTTTTTGATTCACTACATAGAGTTTATCTGTGTGTATGTTGTTATTCCTGAGTTTTGATCTAGGATCAAATTAAATATTGCTTTGGATAAGACATAGATTCATTTGGTGTGCACGAGGATTTTATAATTATGGATCTAGATTAGTTACATGTATGGCTTTGAATCTCTGACAATAGTTGGTTTTTTTTTATTTTGCATTTACATTAAAGATATTGGCCAATGGATAAGGCCCTGGTAAAAAATTAATACCTTCTATAGTGATACATGTTTGGTTGGGTTTGGCTATATTTTGCAAGTTTTAAATCAAACCATTTCAAATCCTTTTAAGTATTGTGGTTGTGTGTTGTATGTTCTTCATGGTATTTGAGAATTAATGAATGAGTGGTTATCATTCAACATTTTCTTATAATTTTCTATTGTTTAAATCTAGAGAGAGTTGTAAAGTGTTGTATATTGAGCTGGATAAGGTGTACCCTCCTTGGTCTTACAGAATTAAAAGTGCAGAGGGTAGTCTTGTCCCTATAGTTGGTCTAGTTACCTTAGATTTCCCCATATTTGGAACTAATCACTCCTTAAAATCCATCTATAAGTATATTGGTACTTACAAAGCATAAAATCATTTTAAAAAACCAACAAAATGTTGCTTAAATCCTTTAGGATAAAGGTAACTAGGATCCCACAATGCAGGAAACCTACGATGTTTTTGAATTTTTAAAATTTGGTCAGAGCTTAGCTGCCTCCCTTCCAAAATGTCACATGTTTTTTACGGCACTATATCGATAACACTGTGTGTTTTGTACACTAGGTCACTATTTTTTGCAAACAAGTTATCCATTATTTTGTTCAAGGATGGGATTAGTCGACGAGATATATTATTCGATGCAAGACACATTGTAATAGTGTTGTCAAACAAGATAAAGCTCACTGCAACTTAGCAGCTTGGTTATTCAAAACACTGCTTTACTCAATAAAATGCTTCAGTCTTTTTGAGCATTGACGCATGTGCATCCTAGTTCATAACAAGATTTGAAGATTTCTAGAGGTATTAGTAGGAGGCAATATTGTACGGGGATTGATCAATCAATATCGAATGCAATTTATAGTCTAGACTTTTGTTATTGAGTTTTATTTTATTGAGAAAATACTAAAGGTACTGAAGCAATACTGATTAATAAAAATATAATGGGAGTCCTTTCTTGGTGTTTAATTATCATCATGTGTATGCTTTGAATTCTTATGAGTTTGATCTATAAGGCATCTCAAGTTCATTAATTTGTAAGGCAAATTATGAAATCTGATGTAAGGTTATTTCTAAGGGGAGTGTAATTCTTGAGAACAAATTTCAGGGGGTTTAGAGATTACATATGAATTTGATAATTGGGGATTAAGTTGTAGAAAGTGAGTTGTAAGGCATCTCAATCTTTCATGGGTTTTAATTGGTTTTCATTAATCTAGTATGGTGAATGAGCATTCATCGAAAATCTATGTCGGGTAATGGTGGGGAAAGTAGGTCAAAGTTAATTGAAAAATTGGTTGTTGAATGGTGTTGTGCAGAACATTCCATCAGAGAAGGAGTTACTTGATATTCATGAATACATATACAAACTCTTAAGGAAATTTGTAGAGATGGTGTAAAACATTGATGTGTTCCCAAATCTCTCGACTGAGGGAGAGATCTCCTAAAAATATCTCAGTGGAGAAACAAGAGTAATGTTAGCCCGATAGAAATTATCGGCACCACAATATATCGCATACACCAGTAAAAAAAGAGTGTCCTTGTGAATACACACAAAATTTCATGTCAAAGCATGTAATTTTTTCTACCCTGCCCAACAAATGCCAAGAAATGTCATTCATGATGCTCAAAAAAATGAGAAGACAAATTAGAGGGAGGATGTGTCCAATATTGTATGGCTTTAGGAAGCGTAATTTTTTTTGTTTATTTTTGTTATGAATTGCTAATTTTGAAAATAGTTATAGACAACCATTGTAACTCCCATATAATCAGTATTTTTACTTGTAAGTGTTTCACATTTTGAAGTAATACACTAGAAAACTAGTTCCTTTATTTGGAAATTCTACTACAGATTTGTTCATTTTCAAACAAGCTCTCAGTTACAATAATCTTAACTGTCAAAATAGTTTGACATTTACTATTGTTGCACACATGAAATAAAGCTAATATATTTTAGAGGATGTGCTATTTGCCTAGAATTTAGTGTTTGAATATTTACATATCTGAGTTATATAGATGCATTTTATTGTATGGTATGGACTATTGCATAATTTATTGAAACATAATAGACAGGAAATAAACTATTGCTTTTTTCTTTGATTTGTGTACATTAGAAATATATTATTAAGAATTGTGTGGTTCATTTTTGTAGGTTACTACAAAAATTATAGATGAACCACACCAGAGAAATCCTCTGCCACCTGCCTGATGAGTTACAGAGGCAAATTCTTTTGGCTATGACCACAGATGCATGGTGGTATGGGTGGGGGGTGGCTTATTGTACGCCTCTCTTTCTGATTCCCACAGCTTTCCAAAGGTGAGGGTTAGTGTAGACACCCTAAAATGGACAGGATTACAACTTTTTCATTAAAACACTAATTTTCATCTATTAATTAATGGTTTTTTACTCTTTAATTAACCATCTATTTTCCTCTAAATTCATTCCCCAAATCATTTAATCAAATTCCTAAAATTAATTAAATAATTAATTTTATTTAATTAATTAGCTTTAATTGATTAATTATCATTAAATTAATTAATTAAACTCAATTTCCTATAAGTTTAAATTCAAATATTTGAACTTACTAATTAAATTCTTCCAATTGAATTAATTTAATTTCATCAAATAAAGCAATTCTTAATAAAAAAGAATTCAATTATCTCACATGTTGAAAAAAATTATTAAATAAATGAATTAAATACTCATTTATCTTCAAAGAGATAACTCCAATTAGATCACATGGGTTACTCCACCCATCTCTCCAGTCCACATGGGTAACTTCACCCACCTCTTCAGTTCAAAAAGGCAACTCATAATTAGCTCTTCAGTTAACCAAACTCTATCTCCTCTTTACCAAATAAAGAGGTGGAGTTTATTGAGGACCTCTCTAGATCCTTTTGATCTTAATCATTCATCTCCCTATCTCTGGGATTGATCTCAACCATTCATATCATCACCAAATCCTATATAACAAACCCTTCATAACCATTTGAAGGGTCCAGGATTTCAAGCTCTCGTGCGCCATTACTCCGTTAGTTTGGTTCTAGCATTCAAGCCATCTTGCGACCACACACACACATTTCAATTGTCAAATTCTCAAAGCTTCTCAAGTCATAGATGCTGCCCTGCCAATACTGAGCATCAAGAACAGCATTTCAGAAGGAGTAGAGGGAAATAATAGAAGCTTCAAGCATCATGGGGTTTGCATTTATTTGTCTTCCTTTCTCTTGATTGTACATTTTATTGCTCACATTTCTGTTATTCATTTAGTAGTCATTATATACTTGATTTGCATTCATTTGTGAAACCTTTGCTACTAACCCTCACCTTTGGAAAGCTGTGGGAACTAGAAAGAGAGGTGTACATTTTGGTGAACCCGACATGAACAAATAGCCCAAATATCTCTTGCAGACGAAGAAACGAATTGATCAACCACGGTCGTACGGTCATAAATTTAAAAATCGCACTTTTCTTCGACATTTATACTATTTCATAATTGCTGGTATTTTGTCACAATCATCTATACTATGTCACAATTGACTGGTTTAATACCGCAATTGATTGCAGGCTTTCGCAGTAATTCTATCCATTTCTTGTCTTTTGACTTCTGGTATTTTTCCGCAATCGCTCGATCCGTGCCACAATCGCAAGAATTTTGTTGCATTTGTCCGATCTATGCCACAATCCATAGCATTTTGCCATAGTTGCCAGTTAATTACCGCAATCGAGAGAAGTTTGCTGCGGTTGCCAATTATTTACCGCAATCGACAGAAGATTACCGCAGTTGCAGGAAGATTGCCGCAATCGCAGGAAATATTGTAAATATCAGATCCAAGTCTTTTGCCCATCTACTTTTAAATTGACATTCTTTTTGGTTTCTGTGCAGGTTGGATCAAAGTCATCAAGGACAGAGGAGGGTAAGTTTTTTTAAGCACCATTTCATTATTTCAAAGTTTCACATATTCTCATTTTGCGAATAATCCTTTTTGGTACTAACTTGTTTAAACAACACAAACTAAAAGGAATTAATTTGTCGATTTGGGTTTAAAAAGAGCAGTGCTTGCAAAACATATCACACCTCATATTTCAGATTTGGGCTTAAAATTGATGTGAGAATTAAAATTGAACAAAGGCAAAAATCTTTCAATTTGGTGTTTTAAAACTGAACAAGCAATCAAACACCTACTTTTGGGCTCAAAATTGAACATTTGTGCTTGTATAGTGGTGTAGCTTAGTTCACATTTCAAAATTTGGAGCTTAATCAATTTACCTCATGTCTTGAGTTTTGGGTGGATTTGCACAAACTGTTAGATTACAAACCTTTATACTTTTTTAGAAAGGCCTGTCCGGGGAATGCGTTTCTTCCTCAGAGAATGACCTTAAACTGGTAATCCTTCCGATTGGTATATAAACAAGGCACAAACCAAAGTTCCATCTTATCTATCCAAGCTCAGGTGAGGCATGTTGATGATAGTCTAGATCGGGTGAATATCCCTAAGGAGCCAGCGTGATCAACTAGGCTCTTAAGTGAGTCACGCATGTACAAACTGATTGGAGAGACACCACGGACCCTTACTACAACCTTGTTAAATAGAGGCCAACCCATTTTACCTTTGAATAGATACCTTATTATAGTGCAAGGGGTTGTAGAATTTCCCCACAAGATTCCCAACATATGTGTCCCACGGTATTTGTGTAGTGAAAGAGATCTTCACTCCACAGCAACAATACTTGGAAACGGCAAAAACACAGGCACCTACGTCATGGACCTTCATGTCCTAGTAGCATGACAATTGATGTGTGAGCTAACGGACATTCAAGCATTGGGCCTATAACATT
The DNA here is from genome assembly GCA_018584345.1 of Thuja plicata. Taxonomy (NCBI): domain Eukaryota; kingdom Viridiplantae; phylum Streptophyta; class Pinopsida; order Cupressales; family Cupressaceae; genus Thuja; species Thuja plicata. Next base: position 7,475,336 of record MU226986.1, read on the forward strand.
GTATTTTGAAGCCATTGACCTAGATTAATCTGACTGTTCATTGTTGAGACCTCGTGATAACCTTGCAACTTGAAAAAGTTGTAGAACATACACAATCTCAGTCTTCATTTCTCAAAACACAGTTTCTATTGTGCTTGTTCCTTTGATCAGTTTCTAAAAATGCAAAACAAAACATCCAAACTATCAAAATGAGTCAAACTTGTTAAAGTCTAGGGTTGTCAATGTCAACTATCTTGCAAATCAAAAGCCTTGTGTGTGATAAACTACCACAATCGACCAGTTATTTTACCACAATCGGTGAAATTGTACCACATTTTGACTAGAGATACTATATTCCTATTCTGACCTAAAAATCTTGAAAGAATTCTTCATTTGGTGTCCAAAACTAGTGTCTATCCCAGGAAAATGCGAAGAACATTGTGTGAATCTCTAAACATTAAAGATTACCCTTTCTGTGTAAAGCACGATTATTGTCAAAAACATTGTTAGTTTGAAAGCTCAGACTCGAAATATCTTCATCTCATCATATCAAACATCATCATCTTTACCAAATTGACTTTTTCCAAGACAAAGGTCGGCAAATCTTATATGTTATCATCACCACTTTGAGATCAAGTTATATCAAAATCTATCCTTAGAATTACCCTTGTCCAAAACATAACTCAAACTTTTCTTAGAAAGGATAATCTTCTTTGTTTTCTTTATATCACTTGTTTTAGTAACAAAACCTAGACTGCACTATGTCTCAAACACCTCATGGAGGACCTTACACAAGGTCTAAGGCTAGAGCTCAACTAGATGATTCATATATCAACTGTTTCCCCGCTTGGGAAACAAAGCAAGAGAATGATCCCTTCATGAACACTAGTTCTGCTTTATTCATTGAACAACCCCGTGGGGAAGCCTTTTTCCAAGATATCACAGAAGAAGAACTTGAAGATGTGGAACAAGATGCCTACTCCACCAAAGTAGTTGATGCTATTGTAGAGAGGAACCTTGAACGTTACTTGGCCATGCTAATAAAGAAGGGAGTCAAACTCCCCGTTGAATTCAATGTATCGACTATATGGCCCGAAAACCCTCTCGTAGGTCATAATACTACTCAGCTTCCCCAGATACTACTTGTTGTGTCACAAGTTTTTCCACCATTGGCCTTACCCACATTGACACAGACTGTATCAAATCAAACCAATGACCCAACCCAAGCCAGCACATCATCTACTCAAGGCATGACAAGCTCGCAACCAAGTGCACCCATGGTCAATAATATGCCTCCACCCTTAATCTCATGGCTAGCGTAGTCCAACTCTCATGCTATGCCTTCCATCCCACCAAATAACAGTTGTTCTAAAGCTATGTCGCTGCTGCAATCAATTCACACTAACCTTGGGATCAACACATCATGCCCATAGGGATCCATCTCTGCGGGAATGACTTACAGTCAAGGCCCACCCAAAGCTACATCTTTGCCCATTTTGACACCCATCCAACCTCTGCAACAGCAACCCCAGCTTCAGTTGCCTCAATTCCAACCTCCGCAACAGCAACCCCAGCTTCAGTTGCCTCAAACCCAACCTCTGCAACAGCAACCCTAGCTTCAGTTGCCTCAGTTCCAACCTCTGCAACAGCAACCCCAGCTTCAGAAGCCTCAAGTCCAACCTCAGCAACAACAACCCCAGTTTCAATCCAAACCTCAGCAGCAGCACTACCTACCCCAGCATTATCAACCCCAGTTTCAGTCACAACAGCAAACCCATCAAAACCCACCATGGATTACTCATGTCCCTCCTATTACAAATCACTCGGTGGGGAATCAATATCAAGTCCCTAGGATGAAATCCTATGTCCCTACCCAAGGGACATAGAGGCGCAGCCTCATACCCACCACGGCACAAAGGAATATCCACACACATTAGCCTTAATATCAAACGGACATGCTAATGCAACAAATGCAAACCCTTCAAACCCAAATGATGGATATGCAAAATTAGGGGCAAACTAAATCCTATACCACAGTGGATTTATACCCATACCCCTTTGACCATTCTCTTCAAATGTCTCCATTCCCAAACCACTTCTCAGTGCCAAAATTTGACAAGTATAGGGGCAGTACCAACCCTATTGAGCATATATGGGAGTTCTTTGCTAGTTGCGTCGAAGTCGCTCATGATGAGACATATCTTATGTGACTGTTCCCACAAAGTTTAGTCGGACCAGTAATGGAATGGTTCTCACATCTACCTCATGGCATCCAGTCTTGGGGAGAATTGGCTAAAAATTTCATAGCTCACTTCCATCATAACATCGAGCGCAAGGTCAGCATCAAGGACCTTTGTGACATTAAATAGAAAGATGGAGAGTTCTTTGTGAAATTCCTACAGAGATGGAGGAACATGGTAAACCGTATAACATATGATGTGCCCAAACAAGACTTGATAGTCATGTTTGTTGACAATCTGATCCCAGACATGTCATTCACAACAGAGCTACAATTAGCTCCGAACTTCACACAACTCATCAAAAGAGGAGTTCATTGTGAGCAGAACTTGGTCAAAAGAGGAATCCTTGAAAATCCTACACAAACAAACACAAATAAGAATGCAACAGAAAAATCTAAGTGGTGGAACAAGAACAAAAATGTCACTAGCGATGGTGTCATTGATTTAAAGATGGTCAACTATGCGCAACCCAAGGTGTCACTGCAAGGCGCACCTCTGGCCAACCAAAACCCCATAGGGCCCACTCAAAAAGCATACACCCAAAACCAACCTCCCCCTATAAAAGCAACCTCTGTGTCAAATAGTCATCAACAGAATCAACGCAAACCACGGTTTCAATTCCAACAACAAGATTTCACACCATTGGGAGAGCCAATAGAGTCAGCTTTACGTAAGCTGATACAATCAAACACTATCACTCTCCCATAAATCAGAGATTTTGAAAAAGAGGAAAACAAACCAAGGTGGTATAATGACAAAGACTTCTGTGAGTTTCATCGGGTCAAAGGGCACAAAACAGAAAACTGCTACCGATTAAAGCATGCTATTCAAGATCTGATTGACACAGGGATCATCGATATGACGAATACTCAAACTAAAGGCAACACTGATCACACCATTTTCAATGATACCTTTCATGATCACAACAAGGGAAAAGCCTCCGGTTCTGGTGGACAAACCAATAAAGTTAACTATACATATGCCAACAGCGACAATGTCATAAATTGCATAAATCCTTCAGACAATCATGTGGCCACAATCACTATCAAGGACCAAGGTAACAATTGCGTTGTAACTAAACGTTGTGCTAGATTCATCTTGCAAGAAGTACCATCCTCAGTTACTACATCAGCCAATCTTATAGCAAACTTAGATCCACAAACAAGCATAGTCAACCAACTAAAGCACACACCTGCCCAGATATCCATGTTTGACCTCTTGCACATATCTCCGCAGCATAAACTGGCACTTAATCAAGCACTCCAAAATGCAGCTGTCCTAAGGGACATAACACCTGAAAGCTTCCAAACAATGGTAAACCATATAGAAGCTAACAAACATGCCACATTCACAGACCGTGATGTGCCACTGCATAAGCCCCTGCATAATGATCCTCTACACTTACTTGTCCAAATCCACAAAAGCGTTGTCTATAGGGTCCTTGTTGATGGTGGAGTTGGGTTAAACATTTGTACTCTAAAGTTAATCAAGCAACTGGGCTATTCCGAATCAAGCATTGATGTCACAAGAAGGATAAATATCAGAGCCTATGATGAAGAATAAAGGTCCTCTAAGGGTATTATTATTCTACCTATTCGCATTGGTCATGTGGTAAAAAAACACACCCTTCCAAATCTTAGACCTTGAGTTGGTATACAACATGTTATTAGGGAGACCTTGGATACATAAAATGCAAGCTGTACTGTCAACATACCATCAATGCATCAAGTTCCCTCACCAAGGGGAGGAGATTATCATAGAGGGAGATCCCAATCCCTTCCAATATTGCAATGCGGTCCAAATTAGCACTGATAACCAGGTGCCATCAAACCAAGATGCAAGCATCCCATCCTCTTCAGAATCAAATCCCAAGGATGTCACACGAGCAGCAGGTAAGATAGTCATTAATCAAGATACAAGCATCTCATTCTCTTCAAATCCAAATCTTAAGGATATGAAAGAGAAAGTAAGCAAGATATCCATCACGGACAAGGGATGTGGTGAATATAGATATGAAGAGGCTTTCACCATCACACACATGCCTCTAAACCCAAGAACTCATGGCATGCCACAACCTGTCATTGCAATAGAAACTCAGTAGGTGGTTCTATTTAGATGTCCACCCACAACCTTTGTCCAATGGGGGGACATAATGGAAGAGAATCCTTTTGAGCAAGACATCAATACCTGGTTATACAGAGACTCCCCTAAGACAGTCCGACCACCCCTACCCTTGGAAAACTACGGTAACGGCTACACAATGATACAAAGATTTGGGTACAATGGTACAACCAGACTGGGGGGGAGGGAATAGGGAACATATGAATTGCCTCTCCCGCCAACCCAAAGAAACACTAGAGGTTTCGTCTATGGACAACAAAGCACTAGTTTGGTGATCCAAGACATACAAGTCAATCAAGAGCAAGTAGCAAAAATGCACCGGGGGCACAACACTGAGCATGTCCTAATAAGAAACATATTAGCACAGTTGTTTCCTACCGAAGAGGGAACCACACAATCCCCATTAAACCTACACATAGCAATTGACAATAACCAAGGAAGTGAGACATCAGATGAACATTCCATTGAGACTGACTCCCATGAGTATGAGTGGAGATCCCTCCACGACTCTGAACCCTCAATCCCTCAATTTTTCCCTCAAGTTGATATTATCATAAACCTAGCAGACCTATTTGAACAACTGACCATTATCGAACAACCCTGTATAGACAAACATATCATTCATCAGACCTCAAGTGGTGCGTCCTCATCACAGTCCAATTTCATAGGCACCATATCAGCTGTCCCGTTCAGTCAACCAAAGCCAAATAGTAGTGTAAGTGTCTGTCTTGTACACCCTGAGCTTATAGAGTGGGATCAACAAGGACCACCTGATCTTGATGTCTTTGAAAATGACGAGGCAATAGCTCAGTTCATGGGACTAAGGGAATGCATTCCATCAGGAGATCATAAGGAAGGATTCTCTATCAACCTAGACAAAGCAGCATACTTCGGGGAGGAAGCTGAGTAGCATACTTCGGGGAGGAAGCTCCTCTTTCCAGTCCACAAAAGAAAAAAGAACGAAAGAGTAAAAAGCTGAAAGAAGACGTATCTTCTAGAAAAAACCTCATAGAGGCGCTAGAAGATGGAAAGAAGGAATTTCTCCCCTTGACAGAGGAGAAATCAGCATTACTAGCCGGAGAGACAGAGGAAATCGACTTGGGGGATGACAAGAACCCAAAGAACATCTACTTGGCGAAATCTCTCACCCTTGAGGAGAGAGAATAGTTCATCAGTTTCTTTAGGGCAAGAATGATCACTTTTGCATGGTCTTACTCAGATATGCCAGGATTAGATCTAGAGTTGGTGCTACAGCATCTCCCATTGCTACCGAACACTAAACCTGTCAAAGAGAAGCTAAGAAAGATGCATCCTCACGTTGCATTGTTAGTCAAGGAAGAACTGAAAAATCTCCTAGACACTAAATTCATCAGACCTATACCATATGCGGATTGGATATCTAGTCTAGTACCAGTTACAAAGCACAGTGGTCAAATACGAATTTGCACAGACTTCTGGGATCTCAATATAGCATGTCCCAAGGATGACTTTCCTTTACCAAACATCGATATGATAGTGGATCTAACTACAGGGCATGAAATGCTATCACTTATGGATGGCTTCTCAAGTTACAACCAAATAAGGATAGCACCAGAGGACCAACGTAAAATGGCTTTCACATGTCCTTGGGGAACATATTGTTGGAATGTTATGCCATTTGGTTTAAAGAATGCTGCAGCAACATATCAGAGGGTAATGACAACCATATTTCATGATCTCATCCACAAGACAATGGAATATTATGTCGATGACATACTAGCAAAATCCATACTTTGAAAGGATCATCTACAGGTTTTGGGACCTATCTTTGATAGAATGGAGGAATTCAAAGTCTGACTAAATCCAAAAAAGTGTGCATTCGGTATCACAGCGGGAAAATTACTAGGGTTCATAGTATCACACGGAGTAATTGAAGTGGATCTAGCAAAGGTCAAAGCAATATTAGAGAGGCATCCACCATCGAACCTGAGATAACTAAGAGGGTTACAAGGAAGGCTCCAATCGATCAGATGCTTCATAGCTCAACTGGCAGACAAGTGCCACCCATTCCAACATCTATTGCATAAAAAAATCAAGTTCATATGGACAGAGCAATGTGAACAGACATTTTGGATATTCAAAGACTACCTTCTTAAGTCTCCTATATTGGTACCACCAGTACAAGGCAGACCATTACTTCTATATATCTCAGCGATAGAATCAGCGTTAGGGGTCCTTTTGGCACAACATGATGATGCAGGAAAGGAGAGGGCTATCTACTATCTAAGCAAGAATTTGGTTGGATATGAGCTAAACTATACGCCAATTGAGAAGTCATGCCTAGCAGTTGTTTTCGCTTCCCAAAAGCTAGACACTACATGTTGAGTCACCAAACAAAATTGGTTGCACATATTGATCCTCTGAAGTACCTCCTGAACAAAGTAGCGCTCACTAGATGACTGGCCAAGTGGGTAATGATCTTAAGAGAGTTCAATATCAAGTATGTAGACAAAAAGGCTATCAAGGGACAAGTGATCGCCGATCAACTAGCAAAGGCACCGATTCATGACCACTAGCCTATTATCTCTGATTTCCCTGACGAATCTATTATGACACTACAGCTGGCGATCGAGATATGGCAACTTTACTTTGATGGATCATGTACAAACCATGGAGCGGGGGCAGGGATAGTTCTTATCACTCTAAACCATGATACAATTCTGAAGTCTTTCAGACTTAACTTCCAATGCACCAACAACATAGCAAAATATGAAGCATTGATCATCGGTCTAAAGATAGCCATTCAATTCAGAATCAAGAACCTGAAAGTTTTTGGTGATTCGCAGTTGGTCATTAGCCAAGTTAACAATGATTACATGACCAAAGATGACAAGCTCATACCTTACAAAGCATAGATGGAACAACTGTGCACCAAGTTTCATTACATTCTCTTCGAGAAAGTCCCAAGAGCACAGAACAAAGCAGCAGATGCAATGGCTACCATAGCATCACTAATTGATATGCCAGGTAACGATACCAAATTCCAATTTCTAGTGGAGCAACTCTTGGTGCCATCACATCAAGCATCTATCATAGAATCAACGTGTGTCCTTGTTGGTCCTAAATCCCCATGGTACCAAGATGTCTATAGCTATCTCCAAAACAATGTCTTACCCCCAAACTTGTCTAGGAACCAAAGAAAATCCCTCATCCGACAAGCCTCTAGGTATACAATCCTCTCTACTACTCTATACAGACGAAGTCTCGATGGAACATTACTACCATGTCTCACTTCCATGGAATCCTAGAAAGCTTTGTACGAGGTACATGAAGGAATATGTGGAACCCACGGAGGTGGCAACAACTTAGCTAAGAAAATAATCTGCATGGGATACTATTGGCCCACAATAGAGATAGATGCACACAAGCATGTTCAAATATGTAGACAGTGTCAAATTCATGGAGACCTCATCCATGCATCAGCCCAGGAATTAAATCCCATCACATCACCATTGCCATTTTCAATGTGGGGATTTGACCTAGTGGGTAAGATAACACCTTCTTCAGCAAACGGACATAATTACATCATAGCAGCAATAGAGTACTTCACAAAGTGGGTGGAAGCAATTCCCCTCGCTTACATCACTGGAAAATAGATAGCAATGTTCATGCTTAATCACATCATCTATCAATACGGGATCCCCCAAACAATCCTGATAGATCATGGTACCCCTTTCCAGAACAAGGATCTTGAAGACCTATGTGAATAGTTCCGCATCAAACAAGGGTTCTCCTCATTTTACTACCCTCAAGGGAATGGAAAAGCTGAAGCTACGAATAAAACAATCTTGAAAATTCTGAAGAAAATAGTAAATGAATCGGGGTGAGACTGGCACTTACAGCTTAGTCCTGCACTATGGGCATACAAAACTAGTGTGAGAACACCAACAGGAGCAACTCCATTCTCCCTAGTCTATGGAATAGAGGCAGTATTACCCCTCGAAGTGGAAATCCCATCCCTAAGGATATCATTGAAGAACCTAGTTTCTGACGAATACTATAGAGTAGCAAGGCTCTATGAACTAGAGCTACTAGATGAAATAAGCCAACATGCCTTCAACCACTTACAAGGCTATCAGAATTGCCTTAGAAGGAACTATCACAAGAAGGTAAAGCCATGAACATTTGAGGTAGGAGACCTTGTCCTCATGGAAAATCAGAAGAATCAAGCAGAGTGAGTCAAACCTGGTAAGTTTGGGCATAACTGGCTAGGACCTTTTGTTATAGTCAACTCTACTTAGATTGGGGCATTCATACTAGCCACACCAGAAGGAGATCAGCTCCCCAGCTACATCAACAGCATGCACCCGAAGAGGTTCTACCCTTAAAGGTCTCCATTGTTAAGGCATTTATCTACATATCCAGAAAATACCAAAAAAATCAAAAAATACAAAAGTTACCTTGGTGAAAACCTGGTAATCAGGCGCCTTGGCGAAAACAAAAAAAAAGCAAAAAAGTAAAGAGAAAACAACATCACTCTCTCAGTGAAATCCTGGCAATTAGGCGCTATTGATTAGGTACCTTGGTGAAAACCTGGCAAATAGGCGCCAAGTGTTCAAATCTAGCTTCACCATCAATGAGCTCCAAAAGCTTCAGCACACTTCAAAATGCAAGACTGACTACCCAAGCAATGTCCAGAAGCACGATCCCCTCTAAGCACCATGCACTTACCCATGGTTACTTATTGGTCCACCAGACTAGCGGGTGATTTCCAAAAGTTCTAAAAAATCCTAAAAATCAGAAAACCCATCAAAAATCCTAAAAAAAGATCAAAATTCAAGAGAAAATCAATCTTCAACAAAAACAATCAAAAATTGCAAAAATCCCAAAGCAATAAAACCAACTCGGTTATCAAGAAAGGGGCAAGCACACCCAGTCAATCAATTGTCACAATCATCGGCTTTGCAAATCAGCATTCGGCCCATCTGACATAGCTTGATCAGCTACCAAATTGATCAAATCAAATCTATCAATCAAATTGTCACAATCATGAGCTTTGTGAACAAGCATTGGGCACATCTAACAAAACTTGATCAGCTGCCAATATGATCAGAGCAATCAAATCTATCAATCCATACTATCACAATCATGAGCTTTACGAACAAGCATTTGGCCCATCTAACACAGCTTAATCAGCTACCAACATGATCAATCAAATCAAGCCAATCAAGCCTATCCAAAGAGTTTGAGCCAGTCAAGAGATCCAACTGCATCAAGGAACCACACAAAAATGTTGACTAGGTCAGTCAAGTCAGTCAAATGTCAGTCTATATTTCAGGGTTATGTTCTTATGCTACTCCAGGATCCACTATGTGAGGAGAGTAGCTATGATAGCTCATGACTTATTTTCTTTGATTGTTGTCTGTTGAATGTTCATTTCAATTTCAGGGCCATGATGATTTAGGATGAATGCGGTAGGCGCTGTCACTTATCTGGCAGCCGCGCAGTTCCACAATCTGAGATTAAACCTGGGAAAGAATTGGACATTCCTTCTCTTTTGTTTTGCTTGTTTGCTTAAATAGAATCAAGAGCTCACAGCAATATTCAAATGGACTCTGAGTTTCTTTAGAGTTCTATCTTGGTTTCTATGGTCTTTCCCTTTATGTTGCAAACAAGAGCTCACGATGCTATCCAGATGGACTCTAGGGGCGTAGGAGTTGTATCTTGTTTGCTTGGCTTTCCCTTTCAGAAATCAAGAGCTCACAATGTTATCCAGATGGACTCTAGGTACATAGGAGTTCTATCTTAGTTTCTTTGTTTTAGATTAAATTCAAAGAACAAGTGGTATCCAGATGGTCAATGTCTGGGTGCTTTTGGCTCTCTTTCTTTTCAAACAAGGAACATAGTTGAATCCAGATGGTCAATATTTGGGTGCACTATAGGTCTCTTTCTATTCAATCTCTATACTCCTTTCGCTATCAAGAGGTCGTGGCGGTATCCAAATGGTATGTGATCTGGATCATTCGACACTCTTCTGGAATATCAGAAAATACAAAAAAAAGATGCAATGATGATAATTATTGGAAATAGGGGTAGCGACATGGGACATTCATCCTTTCTATCGGATCATATCTATCCACAAAATGCAAAAAAAGATAAGAAACTTTTCTATCATTACATTCTATTGGATCAATCTCAGAGCACATCTATCCAAACTAACTTCTTTCTAACTAACACATGCATTACTCAGATATTTTATGCATAATAGATTACATTCATTCCATTAAGTGCATCTGAAAAAAGGAAACAAACATGGTAGTTCCATACATGCTAAAACATAAAATCACATGCATCCATAAAGAATCTCATATAAACATGCATCTCATTTAACACCATCCTGCATAAAAAAGTAAACCATCCATACACGAGTCTGAATAATAGAAACACATTACATATACATCTAATCATCTAATCATGTAGAATCATACATATAGAAAGTAAAACCATTGCACATCATATCAGAATGTAGCTGCATCTCATATAAATCAAAATATCTGAGTACTATGAAGGGTCGCAAGCCTGATCAAAGAAGGTAATCAACATGTATATCAATAAATATCAGTGTATCAGGATACAAAAATGGTACTACTTAGAGTGTATACAATGGCATCATAGCAAAAAATGGTACATCATACATAATGGAATCAGCATGTGCTGCCCCCACCCTCACCAGGAGGTGGACGAGGGGGTGGCATATCAGAAGGTGGTCTATGAGAAGAACTGGGCACTCCAATACCACTACTCTGGGACCGCTAAGCTTGGCTCGATCTCTGGGAAGCGGTGTAGCTAGGCACTCTCTACTCTACTGGAACTGCACCCTCATAATGTTGTCTCCAGTAATCAATCTCCCTCTGAGCATCTCACCCAGATCTATAATACATGTCAAGAATATCTCTGTGTGCAACAACCTGTACACTGTCTATGAATGAGCGGACCTCGGCTCAATCCAGTCGCTCTCGGGACTCAGCTGCTGTAACCCGAGCCTCTAAAGTAGTAGCATGTGCATCAAATAGGGCAAGTCGGTCCTGAACCTGCTGAGTCAGGCGCTCCACCTCTGAGGGATCATCGTCCATCCCACCCATGGCTACATCCATATCTCCCTCCTTTGCCTCTCCGCCCAGCCCCTCACCTCGCCTCCGCCTGACAACCACAAAATCATCCTCACTCTCAGAGCTCTCCCCAATGCTACTCTTGCTACTGCCACTCTCCTTTGAGGATCCGGTCTCGGCACTCTGATCATCAAGAGCCTCCACATATATATCTGTGAGATCTACATCCACCTCCTCTATAACAACCCGATCCTCCTGTCGGGGAGCCAAAACTACTGTCGTACGCCTGCGTACTCTAAGCACCAACTGGGGTGCCTCCTCCTCTAAGGCCTCCTCCTCCTCCAAAATGGCGCCTAGCCCAACTCGGGACTGACCACCACTCTGACCACCTCCCGTCCTCACTACACCTCCAGCACCCCTGGGACCAAGATCATCTCCTCCATCGTCACCTCTCCCTCATCCTCCGTCCCTCCCACCATCATCACCTCTCCCTCATCCACCATCCCGTCCACCATCCCTCCCTCCCCATCCACCACCCCTCCCTCCATCATGGCCTCCCCTACCGCGCTATACTCATCGAGCCCTCTGCATGATAGTCCTGGGAATAGGACACGAAACATCTGTCAAGGCAATAGGACGATGTAGCAACCAATGAGCATCATACTGTGGAGTAGTGCCTGCAGAAGATAAGTCAACTATCAGTACCATAGCAGATATACACATGTATCAAAGCAAGATATGAGAACAAAACAAGAGAGTAGATATACATATAAAACCATTACAAGATATGAGCATAATCAAAGAGCAGAAAAGAAGTACATAAGCAATCACAAAAAAGACAAACCTGGGTCAACAGTAGTAGAACGCTAGGTCCATGCTACAAGAAGCAGTCCTAAAAACTCAGTGCGAGTAGCATCAAGTGACACTACAACACCCCAGACATGAGCATCCCTCGATCGCCAAGCAAAATAGGCATATGAATCTGAGACATCCTGCTGCTCGCCAAACTATCGTAACACCCTGTCAGTGTTATGGAAATCAATCATGTGTACATGGTCACTAACGCAAGCAATCAGGTATCTCCGCTGTCTACAAGAAGGAAGATGGATATCCTCACCATCCCAAATAGGACAATCTTGGTAAGGTCTGTAGATAAAATATGGAATCATGTCAAGCTGTTGTCGCCAGTAAGAAAGATGACCCATATGGGTCTGAATAATCGCACCATCATACATATATACATATGGCCTATCAGTCGGGAGAGCACAGGCACCTATAGGACGGCAGACAGCTATATGCTCCCATGCCCAAATCCGTAATAATGTAGCACCACAACCAAGTGACTTACCATCAAGGTAAGCCACATACATCATATGGAAATGCATGTGGGCCAACATCCATGGGCCCCACGCAAAGACAGTATGGTCTTGGACCATACTCTGAAGAATGCTACCAAACCCTACGGAAAAACCACACTCACATTGATTGGGGCAAAGGATCCCACAAATCAAACTACCCAGCAATGTGGATAGTCTATTTAGGCCTAGTCCGAATCTCGACCACAGAATGTCGTAACCTCCAGCAAGCCTAAGCTGATCCCGGGGCAGTCCAGTAAGCTCAGTCAAAGCAGTGACACCAGTGTGGGTGGAATACTCCACCAACTCACCCTGGATAGGGAGTTGGAGGATGTGATATACATCCTCCAAAGTAATAGTGCACTCCCCAGTGGGCAACCAGAAAGTACAGGTCTCTGAATGCCATCGCTCTACAAGAGCGTAGATTAGACCCCTGTTGGTCATGATCTTAGGCATATAGTAGATCCAATATAATCCAAGGTCACGAAGTACTGACCTCTCATCCTCTGAAAGCTAAAATCTGTAAATGAGTCCCGCTGGCCTGGACTCTCGACACCGTAAGATACACCTGACGAACTACACAGAAAGTATAAAAAATAGAAAATTATCAGTTTCAGATATTGAGGAACGTAACAGAAGCTAAAAGAGACAGATAACTGACACAGACATCAGGCATACAGTGATAAAAACTCAATTGCGGATTAAACATGGTCAACTGTGGTACTCTTAAGCGATTGCAACACCTAAACTACAAGTACGGCATAGAGAAGGCAATTACGGCAATTTAAACAGTCAAAGGCGGCACTTTTATCAATTGCGGCATTTAAACCGCAATTGCGGCAAAACCACAGGCGATTGCGGCAAAAGCATAAATTTTTCAAAAAAGTACAATTTTTCAAAGCAATAAATAACGCAATAAATGACACGCAAAGTGAGGAAACTCACCGGACGTCCAGAGCTAGCAGGTCGCCAGTACGAACAGACTCGATCAAATATGTGAACAACGCCTGGAAGACCCGCCATCGATCAAAAACAGGAAGAAAAGGAAGCAGAAAATAATAAACAAACTCACCAAGAAGATAGGAGCTCCAAATCGCAAAGTGATAAATGAAGAGCTCTCTTAGCTACTTATAGGGGTTCTAAAAAACCCTAATTTCACCCAGGAGCTCTGAAATTTCTTCTCGGTCCCTGAAAACTTCAAAGGTCAATTACAGGGGCATTTTAAAATATTTTTCAGATTCGTCAGCTACCCAGTTCCACAATTTGCAATTTGTACAAATTAACGCTCGTCTCGCGACTTTTCGCTCAAATTTGTTGAGGGGGCATAAATACACCTCCTAAATGCTGGGGCAAGCTAGAGCAAAATCAAAGAATCTTTGACACACTGCGACAAATCACATCGCATCAAAGAGGGGCAAATGTAGACACCCTAAAATGGACAGGCTTGCGACTTTTTCATTAAAAACACTAATTTTCATCTATTAATTAATGGTTTTTTAATCTTTAATTAATCATCTATTTTCCTCTAAATTCATTCCCCAAATCATTTAATCAAATTCCTAAAATTAATTAAATAATTAATTTTATTTAATTAATTATCTTTAATTGATTAATTATCATTAAATTAATTAATTAAACTCAATTTCCTATAAGTTTAAATTCAAATATTTAAACTTACTAATTAAATTCTTCCAATTGAATTAATTTCAATTAAATTAATTTAATTTCATCAAATAAAGTATTTCTTAATAAAAAAGAATTCAATTATCTCACATGTTGAAAACAATTATTAATGAATTAAATACTCATTTATCTTCAAAGAGATAACTCCAATTAGATCACATGGGTTACTTCACCCATCTCTCCAGTCCACATGGGTAACTTCACCCACCTCTTCAGTTCAAAAAGGCAACTCATAATTAGCTCTTCAGTTAACCAAACTCTATCTCCTCTTTACCAAATAAAGAGGTGGAGTTTACTAAGGACCTCTCCAGTTCCTTTTGATCTCAATCATTCTTCTCCCTATCTCTGGGATTGATCTCAACCATTCATATCATCACCAAATCCTATATAATAAACCCTTCATAACCATTTGAAGGGTCCAGGATTTCAAGCTCTTGTGCGCCATTACTCCGTCAATTTGGTTCTAGCATTCAAGTCATCTTGCGACCACAGACACACATTTCAATTGTCAAATTCTCGAAGCTTCTCAAGTCATAGACACTGCCCCGCCAATACTGAGCATCAAGAACAGCATTTCGGAAGGAGTAGAGGGAAATAATAGAAGCTTCACGCATCGTGGGGTTTGCATTTATTTATCTTCCTTTCTCTTGATTGTACATTTTATTGCTCACGTTTCTATTATTCGTTTAGTAGTCATTATATACTTGATTTGCATTCATTTGTGAAACCTTTGCTACTAACCCTCGCCTTTGGAAAGTTGTGGGAACCGAAAAGAGAGGCGTATAGTTAGTAGCAAGGGTTTCACAAATGAATGCGAATCAAGTATATAATGACTACTAAATAAATAACAGAAACTTGAGCAATAAAATGTACAAGCAAGAGAAAGGAAGACAAATAAATGCAAACCCCACGATGCTTGAAGCTTCTATTGTTTCTCTCTACTTCTTCCGAAACGTTGTTCTTGATGCTCAGTATTGGCGGGGCAGCGTCTATGACTTGAGAAGCTTTGAGAATTTGATAATTGAAATATGTGTGTGTGGTCGCAAGATGGCTTGAATGCTAGAACCAAACTGACGGAGTAATGGCGCACGAGAGCTTGAAATCCTGGACCCTTCAAATGATTATGAAGGGTTTATTATATAGGAATTGGTGATGATATGAACGGTTGAGATCAATCCCAGAGATGGGGAGATGAACGGTTGAGATCAAAAGGAACAGGAGAGGTCCTTAGTAAACTCCACCTCTTCATTTGGTAAAGAGGAGATGGGGTTTGGTTAACTGAAGAGCTAATTATGAGTTGCCTTTTTGAACTGAAGAGGCGGGTGAAGTTACCCATGTGGACTGGAGAGATAGGTGGAGTAACCCATGTGATCTAATTGGAGTTATCTCTTTGAAGATAAATGAATATTTAATTTATTTATTTAATAATTATTTTCAACATGTGAGATAATTGAATTCTTTTTTATTAAGAATTGCTTT
>MU226986.1:7507848-7530975 GCA_018584345.1 Thuja plicata
TAATTATGAGTTGCCTTTTTGAACTAAAGAGGTGGGTGAAGTTACCCATGTGGACTAGAGAGATGGGTGGAGTAACCCATGTGATCTAATTGGAGTTATCTCTTTGAAGATAAATGAATATTTAATTTATTTATTTAATAATCTTTTTCAACATGTGAGATAATTGAATTCTTTTTTATTAAGAATTGCTTTATTTGATGAAATTAAATTAATTTAATTGAAATTAATTCAATTGGAAGAATTTAATTAGTAAGTTTAAATATTTGAATTTAAACTATTGGAAATTGAGTTTAATTAATTAATTTAATGGTAATTAATCAATTTGAGCTAATTAATTTTGGGAATTTGATTAAATGATTTGGGAAATGAATTTAGAAGAAAATAGATGATTAATTAATGATTAAAAAACCATTAATTAATAAATGAAAATTAGTATTTTTAATGTAAAGTCGCAAGCCTGTCCATTTTAGGGTGTCTACACTTATGTTCCCCATTTAGCACACCCTCATAGTGTAGAGATCATTATCGATGTTTGGACATTTTATTGCAATGCTCTTCACAGCAACCGAAAGACGGATCTTATTAATGATATTATGACACTGTGGCCATCGGGGAACTGCCAAATTGTCATGGAGTGTACACACGGTCTCACTTCATGGGGAATGCAATTTCTAGATGTAGTTCCTAACCACGTAATTAAGTATGCAACACGAGGGATTCCACCAAACAGACTCAGGTTAGATTAAAACACACTCTTTGTGTCGACTGACAGTGCACCCAGACGACGATGACATTCTATGTGAACCATATTCAGAGGTGGCTGAGTAGGTTGGTTGATTGATACATAAACTTACTTGTCTTTACATATGCCTAGACAGACATATTGGGCACCTTAATATATTATGTATACTACTTATCTTCTTTCCTTTTTGATGTTTTTACATATGTCGAGACAGACATAATGGGCACCTTAATATGTGACGTATGCTATTAATCTTCTTTCCTCTTTGATATCTTTACATATGCCTAAACAAACATATTGGGCACCTTAATATGTGACATATACTATTAATCTTCTTTCCTCTTTGATTTTTTCACACATGACTTGATAGACATATTGAGCACCTTAATATCTGATGTATATTATCAATCTTCTTTCCTCTTTAATATGTTTCGATGCTTTTAAAATAGCTTTTGATGATATATGTAAATTGTTTCCAACATTGCGCATGTTGGTTAACTGTGGAGATTTTAAATCATAAATGTAACCTTAAATATTATCATAATGAAAACATCAAATCGTAATAGTAATAGCAACCCTAAAGTAAACTCTTACCCTTACCCTCATACTATGATTTGAAACATTAATTCAATAAATTAACTCTTCAATATATTTGATTGAATTTAGAAATAACCACTATCATAGTATAATTAACATGTGTTAGGTTTAAATTTTATATTTGTTGAGGGTTCATTTTGGTTTTTTCTTTGGTTTGGTTCAATATTATGGTTACGACTGAATTGTCGACAATGTTAAGTGTTGGGTATTTTTCTCGTTGTTTCTCAACACCTGTAAAAAAATTATGACGTATGTTTGGCCCAACACAGATAATAGAAATAATAATAAAGTATTTATACCTTCTACACCTTGACTTCCAAAAAATAAAGAGGGTTTACCAATTCTCGGCTTCTACTAGCTCACACAGAAATACAATTAAGTACATTTACGGTGGATTTTCTACATAAAGTTTTTTTTCTAGAAAGACTTATTTAATAAAATGTAACATACTAGATTAACAAAGTATTTATGAGTAATGATAACCACACACTCCAATTTAATAAAAGATCAGTGCCTTGTCGTATGGTATGGGGTCACTTTAAATGCATGAATTCCCTAACAACAACACTCACTTAAGCACAGCTGCATAATTTTTTAGGAAAGGAATATGCCCTACATATCACTCCACATTCATACTGTAGATGTAACCATCAAATTTGTAAAGATGTTCAAAACTCATTTAAATCATTCTAAGGAAATTAATTGTTTCCTTCGAAGAACCCCTAAGACAATCTCACAATCTGCCATACAGATACATAAATTGAAGAGTATGTATCCATTCAACTTAAACAAATGCTCAAATTCATAACAAAGACAAGCATATTGGAACTTTGAAAATGCATGCGAACTTCTATTTGCATTGATATTAAATTATTTGGTCCACTCAAAATAAACTTCAAAACACTTATCGAAAAACAAGGTCTAATATTCAAAGCTTAACAATGTTTTCTTCCTTGATTCAAAAATGGTTATCCCTATTATAGTAGTCTTGGATTACATTTATATCAAGATGAGGGTTTGACAACATAAACTATCTTAACAGAAACATATTAAGATTTGACAAATGAATTGTATATTTCTCATTTTTGTAGACCTCCACATGTCGACTTGAAACTTCCAGAGAAAATTCTTGTCAGAAAAATGTTTCGGTTACCGCTAGCACATGAGTGACAAGATTGTCAGTGGTCTGCAACTTTGCCAATCCAAATGTTACACCTTCCATGAGTGCACTCTTCCATTATTCCAATGGCATCGTCAAACCATCCTCCAGAAAAGTGGCCAATGCATCCATGACATCATACTGAAGTCGCTTTATATCTATGTTTAATTCCATACCCCATTCCTCATGCACGCTTGATGAAAATTTTCCCAACTAAAGTTTCTCTATATTCTCTGGATCAATTGTGTTCATTTTGTGTTTTATTCTATCCTTTAATCTTCTATGTTCCTCTTCCACATTAAAAGTGTTAGAATAAGCATCCCAAACTTATCAACCATCTTCATCGATCTTTCACACCTTTTATGAGCAATAATTATAGCCAAATCATCCAAATCATTACCCTTCTCCTTTATTATCTTCACTAGTTTCTCCACTTTAAACCTCCAATAAGTTGCATCTCCCATTATTGCTAGCACCCTACGTTCTGCATTATAATCATCAGTTTTCAAACCGTATCTAGTGGAACTTCCTTCTTGTGTCATCATGGCTATCTCTTTCCATGCTTCCCTTTCTTCCTCACTTCTCTTCAAAGGATTCTTGTAACTATTTAGTTCTCTGAATACAACATTCATTTGAGCTTCATTCATCCTAGCAACATCCACATTTAATTTTTTTGACTCTCATGGATGAGTTCTACTAACTTGTTGAACAAGTAAGTGTCTAAATGCTTCATCAACATCTACAAGTAGTGGCCTCTGATCTCTTGGGTATAAATTTCATTGCAATAAATCCCCGATCAGGACCGTAACCAGATCTAGTGACAATATACTACAAATATTCAGGCTTAATTCCTAACCCAGGACCTTCCTTTCTTGCAAAACAATCAAATATCAATGCACCTTGCATATCCCATCCTTGGTATAAGATAACACCAGCATCCTTAAGAAATTTTCTTCCTCTTTGTGGTGTGATATGTTGTAGTTCCTTCTGAACTTCTTCCTCTAGCGTCTTTTCAAGAACCTTAGTTTCCACATTCTCATAGGCTTCCCTCAATTTTATTCCTTTATATTGATATAAAAATATTCAAATTCTTTAGAAAAAAACAAAGATATCATCAGAAATCATCTCCTCATGCTCAATTTCCCTCATATCCCCTAATCCATTTGCATGCAAAGGTCCCAAGTTAAGTTCATTTTCCTCACACTTGGGAAAATAGTCTTCAACCCCAACCCATGCTTATTCTTTAAAGAAGACATCCTCATCATCACCTCTGGGGTCTGGAGACAAGTGTGCAATTGGGGAGTCTTCACTAATCCTCAATGGGGGCTCTTTAAATACCTGAAGATGAACATTATTGACAATATATGCTTCACGCTCAATCAATTTCATGGCTCTAGCCATTGGATCAGTGATACCTTAGATGACTTGCATGTTAATTCTTCCTGTTCTTATTTTACATTGAAAAGCCTTTTCCACCTTTTCATATATTTCCTTCATGTTAATAGCTTCATCCCTTTCCAAGTTTCAAACCAAATCATCAATGAGAAAAGGCATATGCCCAAATGATCACAACTTTTGAGATGCTCTGGCTCTTCCTATATATCCCTCGAGGTCAAAGGTTGTCCTTATATATCCTTGGGAGAATCCATACACACTGAGTTTTTCATTGATAGAATCATATCTATGCATACTTTTCACAAATAAATCACCAAATGAAAAAGTACCTAGTAAGAATGACTTCTTATTGCTTGATGTCAAATGCTATGAATTTGATGTTGTCATCTGCCTCACAATTTCTAGGTAAGAAATATTCTTAGGAACTGTGATTGGGAGGTCATTGGGAAACCTTTGAAACTGTAAACCATTATCCTTGTACAATTTTGAAAAGCATACCAATCACCCCAATTGTGGTTTATCGGGCTTTGTTCAATATAGTCCTTACATCTGAAAAACCTTATAATTTCTAATGAGAGAGTATGATTATATTCTCCTCTCCATAGTCTCGTCAAAGGCTTGACAAAATGCTTTTCAAAACATAAATAGTGTGAAAAGGTAGACCTATAATCCCATATTTTTAAACACAACTATACTAGTTGTCTAAACCCTTGAACATCATACTCCCTAATTGGCAATCCCTCACCTCAAACATTGTTTTCTTGTCCAAAAAATAGAAAAATATGCAACATCAAGGATTAATGCTTAAACTCTAAATTAGATGAATCCTTTTGAAGCTTTTCTAAATCCGTATTAATTTTGTCAGCAACATATGTGGCAAAATCAAAATAATTAGGGTCTTTATATTGTACATCAACTGCAAGGACCATTAAAGCTATATTCATCATAAGAGGGCTCTCAATTCTGCATACCTGACCAACAGTCATGTAAGTACACTACAAATATGGGTAAAACAATTTCATATCATATGGTGGGTCGTCATCGCTTGAAAACACTGGTCTTGAATTTCCCACCTTAGGGTGATGAAAAGATAACACCTAGGTCTTGTACACCATTTCTAGGGGAAAACACTCCTCCCTTGGTTTTCGTATGTTCAAATTGGCTTCATAACCTGGCTCTAGCTAAAAAACCTTCTCAATTGCTTTTTTTGTGATGAAAATCAATGGTCTGCTAGAAGATGCATTTACAATCTTAGTTTTGGGAACGTAACCCTTCATAATTTCCTGCATCGATTCAATATTTACAAACACCGTTTGGAACAACTAGTCTTCCCAAATTTGTCTTCCATGGATGGCACACTGGGGTCCTCTATAGCCTCCTACTGTAATGAAATATGAAAAATGCATAACCCCTAGATGTAGTTCACACATCTCCTACTTTGTCAAATCTATCCTCGATTCCTTCCTCCCCTTGCTTCACCTTCTTCAACCTCTGAGTGGATAGTGGAAATTGATCAAGAAAATCTTGTTTTAAATGTCTTCCCTTGGCCTTCTGCCTCCTTGGCTTGTTTTCCTTGATGGGCTGGTCAATTGAGGAATCCTTCTTTTTCTTTGCCCTTGGTTTCTTTGATGATTAAGGTTTCATGTTCTTCGACTCCTCAGCAAGCTCCATAATTCACTCAACAACTTGATAAAACTCGGTAATTCTCAATCCTTAAAATCCTACAACTCTTCCCATCAGATTGCAATGGTCATATACAGCTCAGACTGTCTTCAATCCAAAAAATAAATTTATTAATTTCAATTTTTAATGCATTTGAAAGATTACGTGCCATCGATTAATCCTTTATGATCTTCTTCGCAATACCTAGTGGTTTATCGATTAACTGGAAACCCCCGTTATCTCCTTTTTTTCCTTATCCAATGCCATATCTTATTCAAAATCACCTTTGAACAATACTATCTTCCCTTACTCAGAAAAATGTCCTATTGAATAACCATCAGGATTCGTCAACTTCTTACACAAATTACTCGATGCCTTTATTATCCGATGGGTGCCTATGTGGGGGACGACATCCGATGCTGATGTCATTTATTTTATTGTCCTTTTAGAAATTTTCCCTTTAAGTGTTCAATCTTGAATGACACAATCGTACAATCCCTTTTTAAGTAAGTTACGAGTTACTCGAAACTTCATTTCTTCTAATATAAAGAATGCTTTTAATTTCCTACATTTATTGCTTAATTACTCTATGTTAAATGCCTCCTTACCTACTAAGTGTATTGAAAGTTATGTCTTTTAGATGGAAAAAGTGAGTGAAGTGACTTGGGTAGCAAGTTGGAAGTGATAGCGGGAAAAATTGAGCATGACTTCACTGATAAAATGGCGTGAAAGGTTGTTGCATTTGCATTTGTCTTTGTCTCATCTGTTTAGTCTCGACAATAACATTTTTTATATTTGACAAGTAGTGGGTGAGAAAACATTATGGATTTTTGGTGACGATTGAACATAAAAATAGAGAAGGCATTCGACTTGCGGGTAACAGCTGGGCCCAATAAAAATGGAGATTGAAGAATAGAAGACATTGGAGTGAGTGAGAAGTTCATACTTACTCGGTGTTGTATATTATATTTATTTATTTTTCTAAATTTGTCAAAATGCATTGAAAAAATGGTTTAATATTTTTTTTGTTGTAAATTGGTCAAAATGCTTTAGGTTTTTGTATTACTGCATTTAATTGTCATTTTTTCCCTTGTATTTATTGTCGAAGGTGCAAAGTAGAATCCAAAGTGAATTTTTGGCGTGACAGAGCGAAATAATACAACCTTTGCAAGAGTTGGTGGGGCAAGAGTTAGCCCAGGGAACAATTATAAAAAGGTATGTCCTAATAGTTTGTATTCATACTTTTCAAATCTATAATTTGTCTTGTACATTACCTTGTATTCATGTGACATATGTAATGGCTTCTTTTTTATTTTTTTATCAGTTAACGGATTTGGGTTTTGAAGGGGCTAGGTTGTAGATGCACTATGAGCACGAAAAGTTGTAGTTGTAAGCATTGGGTGTGGATGGAAAAAACAAAAACTAGGCTACCCTTGAATGTCTAGGATTTCACTGCTCCTCTAACATGTGTTACGAAAACCCACATCGTTATCACAAAATGGTCGAAAATAGATAACAGTTTTGACATTTACGCACAGACATACAAAAACTAAAATTTCTTTGATGGATATTATCAGGCCTAGAATTTGATGGTCGTAATGGTTGTTTTTGCACTTTTGGACCGTATATGACAGCTTAAGTTTTATTTAGACCGTATAGATTGAGAGGCTTTTTTTCTTAATATATATTTTTAAATGATAGATATGAATGATTCTAAATTTTAAAATATTTTAATATAAATTTAGAAAGCTGCTATTAATAATACTTAATAGAGATAATCATCATTTAATATTAGTACTATTAATACGTAGTATATATGTTTCTATTTTGTTTATTTTTATTCATATTAACTTATAATCTTGTAACTACCACTAAAGCTCTCTGAAGTGCTTCTAATGCTCTTGCTTTGAATCCCTTTGATTCTGATCTTCATCTTAAACTTGCCCAGCTCCTCCATGAGAAGAAAGTTGCAGACAACTATGCTACTCGGGGAGCTCAAATCTAAGCTCGCCTCCACTGGCTGGAGGTGGGTGATAAAGCTTCTAAAGAATTTTTCACACTCTTAGAGCCCATCACACTACTCTTGGGATCAAAAAGATCAAACAAGGTCATGAAACTCTATCAGAGGTTCATGATATTCTCTGAGCCTTTGTTCAACACTATGAAAAAGTGTTTACTTCACAAGGAAACTTGGTTGCTCAAGAAGAAGCTCTCAGGGTGTGTATTTCTATTACTCCAAACGGTCAAGCAGCGTGCCTTCTGTGAGCAACTTCTCAACATCAGTGATTTAAAAGAGGTTTCTTTTTCTATGGCAGATGATAAATCCCCTGGATGTGATGGCTTCCCCTATTAGTTTTACAAGCATATGTGGGATGCTATTGGTCATGACCAGCATTAAGTATATCTCAAAGCCTACCATAACAAAAGTCTGGGTGTTATTATTAATAAAGGAAACATCAAATTCATACCTAAAGCTGGTGGCCCCAAAGATATCTGTAACTGGAGACCCATCACCTTGTTGAACATTTCTTACAAAATCATTGCTAAAGCTTTGGCTCTTAAGATTAGACACCTCCTTCCGCTGATTGTCCGCCCTGAGCAGACTGGTTTCATTAAATCTAGATATATCCTTGACAACATTATTGTTGTCTGGGAGGGAATGGAATGGGCTTGTCAATCCAAACAGCTAACTTTGTTTCTCAAAATTGATTTTTCCAAAGCTTATGATCGCATTGAATAGCCTTTCATTCTTTCCATGATGCAAGCAATTGGTTTTGGTCCCAATTTTTTGTAGTCTATTGAGATGCTTTTTGGTGATGCCTCTACATGCATAACTATTAATGGCTCATAGTCTGACACCTTTGGGATTTTTAGGTCCATCCATTAGGGTTTCCCTTTGGCTCTTGCATCATACATTCTTGCTGCTGAGGGTTTTGGTTACCTTTTGGCCAACTCTGTTTCCTCTAGATTGGTTTGAGGAATATCTCTTCCAAATTCCTCCTCCCAACTTGTCAATGGTCATTTTGCAGATGATTCCTTTCTCACTCTCCTTGAGGATAAGGACAATATTACTAATGCCCTGCAGTGTTTGGAGACTTTTTGTTATGCCTCTGGGTCTGCTATTCAATGGCATAAGACTCTCTATTATAGACAATCTTTTCTGCTAGCCCCTCCTTGGCTGGCTAATTTTGACTAGAAATGGGTTCAACATGGGGAGTTTTTCTGCTTTCTGGGCATCCCCTTCACCTTTCAAGGCTCTTTTGTGGATTTATGGAATTCAGTGATTGCTAAAATTGAAAAGAAACTTCGGTACCAGATTACTAAACCCCTCTCTCTTGCAGGGAAATTCCAAATTTATGCTAAGGTTTTGGCTGCTACCTATGTTTACTATTCTTCTTGCTGCACTCCTTCTAAATCCTCCTACCTTAAGCTAGAGCACCTCCTTAGAGATTTCCTCTGGGCTTCAGGAGCCGATGACCATAGGTTTCATAGAGACGTTGCTTGGGATTATTGTTGTCTTCTAAGAGAGTCTGGTGGCCTTGGTATTCTCTCCACTCAGAAGAAAGGGCTTTCTCTTTGTGCTAAATGGATTATTCATGCTCTCTCAGGCAATGAAGCTTGGAAAATTCTTCTCAGGCATTGTATTTATTTAGGCTATCATGTTCACAAAACTGCTTGGAAGGGAATTGGTCTTTAAACCCTCCTCATTATGCAGGAGCCTGTGCACATTCAGGGAACCTTTCTAATCAAAAGCATATGGAAAGCTTGGGAAGCTATCAAACCTTGGCTCCACTGAGATGGTGATGGATTTTGTGATGGGCTTTCTTTGAATCAATAGAACCTATGGTGGTCTTCGTTGTTCTCCATTCATGGTATCCCTATGGCTAGAACTCAAGGTGCTAGTGCTCTGCATTTTTTAAAATGTGGTATTAGAACACCTAAGGACCTCTTTTCCAGGGTCACCATGAGCCTTCTCTCTTGGGAGGATATGCAGGCCCAATCCCAGCATGCTTGTCCAGATCATCTGACTTATGATCTGTTAGTTTCGGCCATTCCAGATCATTTGCTTCATAAGCTCAGAGTTCATTCTATCCGGCCCTAGTGGAAAGACTGGAAGTGGTACCCCGCCACTCCCTTCAACAATTACAAGCCTAAGATGGGCTACAGATGGTGGTCTCCTCATCTTCCCATGGTGGACACTCTCAACCAGAGATGACATTTGCACTCCTCTCCTCATCACCGGAGCTCTCATTTCCAGATTATTTAGTCTGCTATCACAGAGCCCAAGATGTCTCTCTTTGCTATGTGTTTTCTCTTTCAAGGGATTCCTTTGGGCCCTCGGCTCAAGCATATGGGTGGACCTGATCCTCGGTGTCCCTTTTGTGGGAACCCAGAGTCTTTCTTGCACATTTTCTGGTTTTGTAGAAGAGCTCAACAGTATTGGGAGTGGATTCATGATTTTTTTAAACCATTATGGCCTAAATGCTTCTCCTGGTATATGATTGTCTTGGGAGACTCTTTAAGACTTCCTTCCAAGTTTACCCAGATTTGGCACACTTTCAGGATGGATATTTTTTTCACTTTGTGGAAAGATATGAATGTTGTTCTTTTTACTCACAACTTTCTTGATATTAAGATTGATTTATATAATAAATATTATATATGTAATAATGTTATGATGCATATTCAAGTGCAAGCTAACAAAGTTGCACTGGAGGTGGCCCACCTTTAGGATCTGCTCAATCATTGGAGCAATGCTCCCTGTACGGTTGCCTGGGTCCCAAATTTGGTTTCTATGGATGGTACTCCACCCAGAGGTTATCGTCATTGTCACAGCTCTTCGGCTCACCACTCTCGCACTCCGCGGTCATAGGCTCCCCGCTACCACTCTCCCAGAGGTGGTGGTGATGCCTGGAGGCATCGCTCTGCTTCTCCGCCTTGTCACTCCTCTGGCTAGTCTCTGGCTTCGGTTATTTTGGCCCCTCCCAATGCTCATTTTTTTCGTGGTGGCCCCTCTTGGCCTCCTGCCACCTCCTCCAAGTGGTCCTTCCCCTGCCTAGATTTTGCTATTTCGCCGCCTCGGGCGAAGGAGAAAGAAAAAGAAAAAGATACAAATGATGATGTTGATAGATGGTCGGTTCCTGACCCTCCTGTCAATCCCAGGGATACCTAGGGTTTTGATGACAGAGATCCTCCTCCTTCGATTAGCACTGCTCTTGCAGCCTGAAGGCTTTATGGTATTTTTTTTATGAATAGTTTCTAGTTTATGCTTCCGGTTGTTGCTGGGTGAACTCTCATGGGGTGATTTGCATATCCCCCGGCCCCTTTTTTGTGAATATGTAACTTTGATATTATTTTAATGGAAAGGCACTATTCATCAAAAAAAAATCTTTGTAAAAATAGAATATATAAATTTTAGAAAAAAATTTAATAAATTTGAAATTTTTTCATCTATGTTAATTTATAATATTATCTTTTTGATATATTACTAGTTTATATTTATTTTCTAAATTTATTTTATTTTTAGCATAAATAAAAAATTTCTATTATATATTATTATTAATTTAGAACCTCTTTTATTTAAAATAATGTAAGATAATTGATTTGTAAACATTTTATTGACAATCAATATTTTTCATAAAACATAAAATGCAAGGCATTGAAATGGCCAAACTGTCATAAAAAATCATAGGACAGGCAGGGGTGACCATCAAATTCTGGGCCTGGATGTTATCGCCATTGGTATAGCATTTCCCATCGAGATGGGAGCAAAATCTTACAACAATGACCTAAGTTATGCAAAGGGAAAAACCACAGAATAGTTTCCCCTATCTGCACCAGAGCGCTTAACCTTTTGTCATTTGTGCATCTTATAGTTAATTGTGCATGCACGATTAAAAAACACTCTTTGATCTTGACAAAATGATCTTCGATCAAACTTCAGCAACGTAGGTAAATGGGACCTGCTGTAGAGAAAATAGTCATTGTTTTACTCGTGCAACCGTGATAAAATCTACCACCGACCGAAATGAACAATATTTGCCTGATCAGCAAGACCCAGGCCTGAAATTTAATGGTCGTATTGGTCGTTTTATCACTTTTGGACCGTATATGACATGTGAAAATTTTATTAAACCGTATGGAGTGATGGGCTATTTTTTTATAAAACCGTCATTTTGAGAGTTGAATTTATTAATAAACCGTCAAAATTTGTTATAGGTAATAAAGTATTTCATTTAATAATATAAATATATGTTATTTTATAATATAGGAAAGGAAAGGAAAGGAAAGGTCATTTTATAGTCCACTATATTTTTTTATTATATACTCGTATTAATTTAGAATTTTTTAAAAATAGAATATATGAAATTTACAAACTTGTTTTACTAATTTAGAATATTATTATTCTATATAGATATTTTAATTATTTATTATATATTTATATTAATTTAAAATTCTTTTAAAGTAAAGCATAAAAACTTAGAAACTTTCTTAAATATTTTGAAATTTTTGCATGAATTAGGAATATATATATATATATATATATATAATATATTTGTTATGTAATATATGTATTATATAAAATATTTAAACTTTAAAAGAATGTATTTGTAAATTAAATTTATTTGGACAATCAATATTTTTCCTAAAGCGTAAAATGAAAGGCATTAAAATGACCAAACTGTCATAAAAAATTCATATGACAGGTAGGGGTGACTGTCAAATTCCAGGCCTGTCCAGACCTTCCTAGAAACTGTTGGAATTATTGGAATGATGTACTGAAAGGGGAGGGGTGAATCAGTACCTCTTAAACTTTTTATGTGATTGGCCCATTAACCTTTGTGTCATCAAATTTGTATATTCCTATCTATCTGTTCATCTTTGCTTATGTATGTGTAATCATAATATAAGTTCTTTATATGTATAAATATTCAAGAAACATTCATGAAAACAAATAACACATAACACGTGATATGATATCGTAGAAAACTCCTGTTAGGAAGTAAAAATTGCGGTGGGGATGTCTACCCACAAAACTTCACTATCTGCAGATAAGAAGGGAGCCGGTAAAGGCTTACAATTGATCACTTCTGATGATCTACCCTGTTAGGAGTATTGGAGTGGAGACCTATTAGGATCTACTTTGTTTGAAGCTTGTACAACACCGTTAGGTGTGCACTCTATTAAGATATTTATCAAAAAACTGTTAAGTCCACCTTCTACAAAAGGATTTCTATTGTGATGCACTTGTTAGAATGCAACTACAATATAAATATTGATCTGATAGTGAATGCAATCTATAATTGTTGATAACAAATCTTTTATAGCTTACAATGTATGTATGTAATCACCTTGAGTGATTGAGTAATACCTTGTCTCTGCTCGTCGGTAGCCTTCCTGTGTTCTTGATAACTAGTTTGATTTGTTTCTGAACTTTGCATGAATTCTCTTCTTCAGCTTAGATGCTCTCCATGGCTACTATCATTTATCAAATGATTACAAGTCTCTTGAATTACAAATGATGGAACATATATTTATACTAGTTTCTAGCTCTATTCTTGATTCACGCTTTTCAAATTAACTCTAGATCCAAGGTTTACAACTTGACCTCGATCTTTAGTTAGATATGTTTTAGATCCATTAGGATGCTTTAAAACATTTACAATCTTCTTTCTTGTCCCTCAAGTAAAGATTTAAAACAATTAAAAACTCTATAAATAGAATTACATTGCTTTATCTAATGTGTAAAGTCAGATCCACTTTTTTCGGGTTCTGTAACTGACTGTCGGTTCTGATGGTCGTGCTACTCTTTTAGTCTATCAGTTTTCTTATTTTCCAGTGTTCCTTACTTGAACTATTCATCGGGTATGACTTTTCTACTCTGTCGGTGATGTTCTCAAAATTGTATCGTCGGTTATGCTTGTCGTCAGTAAATTCTATTCTTAACATTTTCACGTTAGACATTTTGTCCTATCGGGTATGCTTGTTGTCCGCTAGTTATGCTTATACCAATGACCTTTATCATGTTTTTCCCTTTAAGTATACTAATGGAAAAACTTAATGTCATTAGAAACTTATCAGCTGAGTTATGCCGATGGCGAAAACACACAATGGTTTCCACTACCTGCACATGCATACTTAAGAGTTCGTCCATATTATATTTAATTGCACAAGGGTGATTAAAAATCTTCCCTTGATCTTGAAACAGATGATCATTGGTTAAACATCCTGTAAATAAGGAAACTACGACCTACAATATAGAAAACACATGATGTTTTCCATTATGCACTTGTGCATTTAAATTTTTTTTGCATCTTAAGTTTAGTCACGCAAGATAAATGTAGTTTGGAACTTTTAAAATCCACAGGGCGAAAAAAATGACATAACATGTTTGGAAAAACAAAAACAATGTTACCCCGATAGAAGATGTTGGCACAACATTGCACTGTATAATGCAAAATGTTTATTTATCTTCATCTTGATAGTTATGTTGTGCCGATTTGGTGTAGAAATGATAGGAATGTTGGTCACAATTTTGAAAACACACGGAGTTTTTCCCATGAATAGTGTCAAGGGATGAGAAAGTTTCCTTGCTCATTTGGAGTAATGTTTTGTTCATACGAGTAAATATAAGTTGCGTAACTGAAAAAAAATTTCCCATGAAAGAAGATTTGTGTAAAAGAAGTTTTAAATCAAAGTGCATAGAATTCAACATAGTCTTAAATTTATGAATATTAGGGCACGGTATGTCTGTTTGATATGGATGTGGATTTAGATATAGGATATGCATGCATGAGGGGGGGGAATTACTTTCTACCTACTTTGTTAAGCACTAATTGGGAATCAACAACATATCTTCCAACGAGTTGGTCCATAATTATTTTGTACCTCATAGAAAACATGTTTGGGCCAACCCAAATGGTTCTGCTATTTTCAGAATATACTCTTTGTTTTATATTGCAACTCTGCAATAGTTAACATCTTAGAGGACATAGAGGTGTTTGTTAGCAAGGGATTCTATAACATTCTCTGCTTATTTTGGTGTAACGGTGTCTGAAAGTGTCTTGTAGATATGATAAATCCACTTGACATCGGAGTGTGATTGGAAGCATTGAATGTCCATGATTATTAATCAATTTTTTGCACTTCTTATACTGTCTGATTTTTAAAGCATCTAGGAGACACAAATTGGGTAATTATGCAAGTAAATTTTAGTTGCTGATAATTTGTAGTAATTTTAAGTTGTGTAGTAGTGTCGCCCTCGATATTTTTTTCAGAAACCCTTAATGTTGTTGCTGAACCACATAAAAGAATGTTTTATACATACCCTTTTCATTTGTAGCTTGCTGTGATGGGGAGAAAATGCAAGTGGCACCTCCTCACCCAACTTGAAGTGCAAGTCTTTGGAAATGGAGTGCAACCTTTCTCATCCAATGATATCAACTAGAGTCTAATTGGTGTGGAAGATGATAAGTTAACTGACTTCTGTGTGATGATTCCCGTCCACAGAATCGAGGATTTTGTAATGGGGAGTCAAATAGGGAAGGCCTTGAATGTGCATTCGTCTGTGTGTCCCATAGAGACCACAGTTGTGAAGAGTACAAGGAAAAAATAACAAATATTTATTCCTGGCAAGTAGAAACAATCGACATTATATTTTTTTATCAGAAATTATCGCAAAAAAATTATGGTTGATGATATGACTATATTTATGTGTAGTTAATGGTGCTCATTTGGGCCGAAAGACAATAGGGATAATACACCGACAAAGAAACGTGTCCGTCAATTTACAAATAAAAGGGGTTTTCAGTGCCACTTCAATATTAAGGTTATGTTTGGTAGACAAGACATGGCTATTTTGAGTTTCACTGAAATGTTGCACGTAAATACAAAGGGCATAGTTTGTCATGGTGAAAATGATCCAACCAATGATCCATGGTCTTGGGTTGCCCCAAACCTTTCTGTGGAATGAAATTCTTACATAGAGGAGCTATTGGAAATGGATGCCAGTGTGGATACAATCATCGACCGACATCTGACTGATCCACATTTTTTAGTATGTTGCAAAAGAGAGATAGTTTTATGACATAGAAAGATGTCATGAATGCATGGAGGAGAGCAAAGTCCACTTAAGCTCAAAAACATGTTCATGATCCCACTAGTATCCTAAAATGGAAAGAAGTGGGTCCCAATAATATCTTTTATTGGCAGTGGCCACTAAATGATGGGAGATCTTTCATTATGGGTATCCAAACCCAATGGATGCTTCATACGATGGTTCAACACACAATTCTATAATCTTCATGGATTCAACATTTGCCTACAACAAATATGGGGTGAGACATTTTGTGCTTGCAGTGAGTAGTAAACCGCCTTTCTACTTGATGTGCATCACTAACATTTTGCAGTTTTTCTCAACTTCTTTATCATGTGTAGTATCAACTTTATACATTAGTCATGTTTGACAAGAAACAATCGGGGGTGCCCATTGTATGGGTCATATATGTGCATGTGAAAATGGGTACCTACAAGCTGCACGACAAACACACACTTCAATAGATCATTAGATGGTTAGTGGGTTAGAAAACCAAAAATTTGAAAACATTAAACTACTATGCTAACCTAAACTGATCCATTGCCTTCTAGTAGGCAGGAGTATGAGCTTGCTCTCAGGTCATCGCAAGCTTAGTGACTACACACTATTCTAAATGAAGGATTTAATCTAGATGATTGATCTAAATGATTGATCAACTACATGCAAAATGCAAATGCAGATTGTTGTTAATCCAAAGCTAATTAGATTCAGTTTTAAAGCACCAAATTGAAATATGAGAGATTCAGTTTTAATTCCAAAACAAAGTGTTCTCTAAGTTAGATTGATTTGCATTCTTAAATAAAAGTGAAATAAGCTAATTGAAATTGAATCTAAGAGGCAAGAAATCTAGAATGCAAAATACAATATAATAACAATAATAAAAGTTAGGATCCCTATGAAGGAAAAGAGTTTCTCTTTTATAGAAATCTCTCTCGAATCAACGGTCGAGATCGAAGGAAAAGACTGGCTCGGACTCAATTGAAGAAGCACCATTCATGTGCAAGTGATGTGATTGGTTGAAAGAGTCAGTTGACTTAACTGACAAATCAGTTTTTTTGGAAACTTCCATATTTAGTTCTCAGTTAATTGAAATGTTTCCAAGATGATAAATAGTGGAGAATCAGTTAACTGAGTGGAACTGGATTGTTTCCAAAATGATAAATGAGTTAACTGGATTTGATGATGTCATGTGCATTTTTAATAAATTAAATGATTTTGAATTCATAGTTGTGTTTTTATTAATTAATTTAATTCTTTTTTTATTTAATTGACAATTTAGCAATTTTATTTAATTAATATATCAGAATATCAATTAAATAATTAACATAAGGTTTATTTGCCAATGTATTATGATTTTAGGAATTAATTAATTAATTAATCAAGTAAGATGATTGATTAGGACCTAGGGTTTAGGTCAGATCAGTTCAAATTTGATAGATGCCTATTTGATTTAGGACTTAGGGTTAATCAAGATTAGGGTTTCTTGATTAATTATTGAGATTGGGGGTCTAGGGTTTAGATGACCATTTTTAGGTGATTACATTTGCCCCTCTTTGAATTGATGTGCGATCAGTGCATTGATTCAAAGACTTGTTAGCGAAAAGACCCAGAATAGTTTGATTTGAAGCGACGAGACCATTCTTTTGAAGAAGAAGACCGATTTTGAGCTTGATTGGACGAAGATTGATCAAAAGATATAAAATAGAATGCTCAGTTTTATTTGAAGTGATAAAACTGAACATCTGTTAGGAACTCTTAAACCTTTTGATTGGTTTGAACAAATAACCAGTTTTATTTGAAGCGATGAAACTGATTACCATTAAGAGATTTGATTAGCAAGCAAATTGACTTGATTTGAAGTCATGAAGCCAATTTGATCAATGTATCTGGTTTCAATAATGAATAGCCCGTATAAGATTGATCTTGTCTGGTTTCGAGTATATTCATCACTGTATAAGACCATTGATTAGGTTGAATTTGATTTTAGATTATCTCAACTTGATTTGATGTAATGAAGGATGCCCCAAGTGATGAGGTTTTGATTGAGGATGTTTATGTGATCACTGGAATGTTGATGTCCTGATCCTACCCCCTCGGGAGTGAAATTGAAATATGGCTAGGTGCCCCAGTGATGAGAAGAAATTTGATTAATAACATGATGCAAGAAGAAGTTGATCTGATGAGAAATAGGTCCCAAATGGTTAGGACAAAATATGTACTTGATGAGAGGTCGTGTTTGAAAAAGATTGACCAAAATTATGATACATGGATTGATTAGAAGAAAAGCATGAGAGATTTCTATTGGTTGTGCAAGTAGTTAGTTTCAAATTTCAATTTTGATCCTGAAAATGGAATCAAGACAGTCGAATTAGCAAAGGGTGTCATGTTCATGCATAACTAACCACTTGAAGAAAGGAAGATTGATCAATTGGAGTCTTAGATCCTTCACATTGGAGAGAGATATCGATATTATGCAGATTTCAACGCCATGTAGATGCAAATGCAAGACTAACATGAATGCAACCTAAGGTGTAGTCACTGAGTCTTTAGCATTGAAATTTTTCATCATTGAGCATTTTTGGAACATCGGAGTTGATACAATCCTTACTGGTGCGACTTCAACCATAAGAATATTAATATGACTTTCATTGGATAAGATATGAGAAACTAACGTAAGCATAGGGACACAAAAGCTGAGATGACCTGAACATTGTTTCCAGTTTGATATAGCAAGAGTACACCTATATCAAGGCATTCAAAGCCAAGATAACCATGAGTGCAATCTTGTGTAAACAAACAGAGCAATAATAGTCAAGGAGATAGTTTTGACCTCACCTTGGCGTGTAAATAAACAGGATCGAGGGATGTGAGGATTTTCTGCCTTAATGCAGAAGCTCTTATCACATACACCCTGGTTATTTGATGTTACTGGATCATCGGGACCACACCAACAAGCAGTGGGCAAAGAAAAGATTAATGAAAATCAATGAGAATAGATAGCATACAAATAGAATTTCAGCATACTTCAGCCAGTTTCAAAGTTTTTGAATGTGTATATGTAGGAGGTGTTGAGAAACACCATTGTGCTTGTGAGTGTGATGTGTTTGAGTGTTATCGATATGTTGTTTATGTTTGAGATATCCAATGTGTGTTAAGAAACATAGATGTGTCCAAAGATAATGTTAAGAAACATTGTTGATTAGGGTGTTGAGAAACACCTTTTTGCGTCAGTAGTGAGTTGTCCTTCAGAAGTGACAAGATTACTGACTTTGGTGTAATCCAAAGATGTGATCAAATTTGGGAACCCATGCCCCTAGTAGCAAACGGTCATTGCGAATACTAACTTGACTCATACTTTTGAGACAAAGCTAATTTGATTTGCCCCCAGGTTATGACTTTGGATCAATTTCAAGCCAGGAGGGTTCTCAGAAGAACCAAAGTATCACGAAAGTGACTGAAAGCTTATATACAAACTGAAGCAAAGGATTGACAAGACTGAGTATTGATAGATGGAGCATTGAGGTACAAGAGGCACCTATTTACCAGGTTTTCACCTACTTGGCAGAGATTCTATTTTTTCTACCATGGCACCTGTTTACCAGGTTTTCACCAAGGCACATTTTCTTCTTTTCAATTTTTTTTGTATTTTTCCATTTTTGTATTTTTGTATTTTTCTCTTTTTCTCTTTTTTTGAATTTTTTATTTTTGATTTTATTTTTATTGATGCATCAAGGCGCCTATTGCTAGGTTCTCACCAAGATGATCATTTATTCAAGACTTTTTCCAATTTTTAGATTTTTTAGAGATTAACCGATCTCAAGAAAGATCACCTTGGTTTGCCCCCAATGTCTAGCAAGGTGGAGGGCATTACAGATGGATTAGAAAGTTGACGGATGAGGCAAAAAGATAATGATGGATGAAGAGGGTGAATGCAACCCTCAAAGACAATCTCCTCAAGATTACCCAAGCTAGGGATAAAATGAATATAGCAATGTAGGCTCATGGAGCGGTGCTGAATAGCATATAAGATAATGACCTGATGTCATGAAAAGCATGTGGCCCAAAAGAGTGGACATGTCAAGAGACTTCTCAGAACTTGTTTTTCAATTTTGATTAAGACCAAGGGGTCAATTAGATAGGATAATGATGGCATGATCAAGATAAAGGGTGATGGAGGCATAAGTGGATGTTTTGGATTATGGAAGGAATGCTTAGAGATAGGAAGGATAGGCATGGGATAAGCAAGATCGCAATAGGGTACCATGGATGAGAGAAAGTGAATAGGCTTATGGAAAGGATAATGAATGTCAGGTTAGGCTCAACCTTGTCAAGGTCACCAGAAAGAACATGGATGCTCACGGGCTAGATAGATGTAAGATATGATGGATAAGATGACGTGGAAGGAACGTGTCCCCAAGTGAAGAGTGCAAGCAGGAGGAATCATGCATGACACATGTTTGCCATGTTTTCATCATGGTACTTATCCAAGGCACCACAAGGAGTGGTTTTCACCATAGGACGGATTAATTTATCTTTACTTTTGCTACCAAGGTGCTTGTTTACCAGGTTTTCACCAAGGCAATTTTTCTTTTCTTTTCTTTTTTTTGTACTTTTTAATTTTATGGAGGAACTTTTAGCTTCCCGCTCTTTAGATAGTGCTCCTTTGAAGGATATGCTATGATAGGCCAAGATCGCTGAAAGTATGCTCAAAGATGTTGATAGGGTGATGGTAGAGAAGAATTATATGGAGGATAAGGGAGATGGTAGCCAAGGATTTATGTGATGGATTGGATAAGAGGAATAGTAGGATATGGGATGGATGGGTAATAGGTAGGTGTAGGATATTGGATAGTGTATGGTGATAAGATCAACATTGACACACTCCTTGAAGGGTAGTGGCTCGATGGAGGAAAAATGGATCGAATAGCTTGAGACTTTGATGTATGAGTGGATATGGATCTTGGTACACGAGGCCCTAAGATGGATGAAGTATTCAAGGTAATGTATTTCAGGACATGAGGACCCAAAATAGAGGTAGAAGATGGGAGATGTTTAGATGGAGATGAAGTGGAAGACTTTAGAAGCTTGGATGCCAACTCTGACTTTTCCTTTTTGTTCAAGCCTTTTAAGAGAGACTTGGGAATCCACATAGCTTTTGATTTGCTTTTTGTATCCAAGTCCTTTGGAAGAGACCTAGGAATCCACATAGCTTTTGATTTTCCTTTGTTTTTGGATGATTTAGAATGCAATTTTTCCATGATGGATTTAGGAACCCATATTTTCTTTGATGTTATTCTTTGCTTGGATTAGAATGCAATTCTTCCATGATGGGTTTAGGAACCCATATTTGCTTTGATTTTATCCTTTGCTCAGTGGACCTTTGTGTTCTCTTGAATATTTCCTTTTGCATTGTAGTCATATGTCGATTAGATGGGACATAGTGATCTTCATATGTATGTGGATTCTTGTATTTCTGATTTCTTCGTTGCACATCCAAATTGCTTCCAAAAGACTTGGGGAGTGTGGATGAATAGGACTGATATGACTAGTTCATATGGATGGGTTGATAAGGTGATTTCAAGGATGCATGTATTTGTTGATCTTGATAGGTGATAGGGTAAATGGATGACACACTAGTAGTGATAGGTGTGTTGGATGGAGGGATATAAGGACCCAATATAGATGGAAGGTTTGACGGTTTCAGCTTTGGGATATAGGGACCAAGGATGGATTTGGAGGATGGAGAAGGATTATGCTTACATTTGAATGGAGGCATATAAGGTGTGGAAGGGATATCAACATCTTTAGAGTGAGCTACATTTCCAAGGATCTCATCATTTGAATTCATCTTTATATTAATAGATGCATGAGTAGCTTTGATAGGAGCAACTTGGATAGGAGAAGCTGAAGGTTGATGGGATTTATTATTCTGCAAGGGATTTAAAGGAACGATGGTTTTTGGATATGAAAGAATATGACAAGGGGATGATGGGATGCTCTGATCTTGACAAGGATCTTTAGATGGTGTACAAAGTGTACCTTTCTCTTGATTTTCAAAAGGCCCATTAGAGATGCCAGAAAGGATATCTTGATCTTTCTTGGGAGATGGAGTGCTATCTTTTTCAAAGACATATAAGGGGATGAGAGGATCATCATGAGACTCTTGAGATATGTGAATTTGGTCAATTTTTGGGTAAGGATAGACAGTATCTTGATCTTGATTATTACTGATATTGGTTTCTTCACAATTTGGATTGCCCTCTTGACATGGAGCCACTTCTAAGGAAGAGGTAGGAGTTTTGATCTGCATAGGGGATTCTTGACAGGTTGATGGACAATCATTTGGAATAGGCCTGATGTTATGTATGTGGAGCCTAATCAGACTCAGTTTCTTTCAGTGTGGTTTCCCCCCAGACATATCTTTATCGGCCCTAAGCTCAGGGTCAAGGGGCAGAGCCCCTTGCGGGGTCCTGGGGCAGTGCCCCAGGTGGGGTCAAGGGGCAGATCCCCTGATGGGGTCAAGGGGTAGCACCCCTTGTGGGGGCCCTTTGGGGCAGTGCCCCAGGGCGGGGTCGAGGGGCAGCACCCCTCGATGCCAAAAATGACTTATTAATATTGTAAAGGGTCGACCATTGATTTTCTATTAGTCAGAGTATTTTTTGGCCTAATTAGGTTAGGTCAAATATGCTTGTGAAAATGGCTTAGGGTTTTTGAGATTTCATTGTATGAGGGATTTTTCGTAGCTTCCTGTGATGATATTGAGTTGCAGGTTTCAGATTGTAATCGCTGGATAATAATAAAAATATTGGACTCGCTGTTGGTGGACGTAGCCCAGGGATTGGGTGAACCTTATTAAATCTCTATGTCATTTGTGTTCTCTTTTGTGTTTATATTTGCATTATTCTACTTATCATTATAACAAGTGGTATCAGAGCAAGGTTTTTTCGTTCGTTCTTTCATCTATTCTCTGAAGCAGGTCTCATGATTTAGTGGGAGAATCTCTTGGTTAAGTGGGAGAAATGGCAGACGAGGGTAGGCTGAAGGTTGATAAGTTTAATGGGTAGAACTTCCAATTATGGAAGATGCAAATGGAGGACTATCTCTATCAGAAGGATCTATGACAGCCATTAGAGGGAATAGCCAAGAAAGAGGCAGCAATGTCTAAGGAAGATTGGGATCTTTTGGATAGGAAGGCACTAGGGAGTGTTCGTTTATGCCTGGCACAATCTGTGGCATTCAATATTACTAGAGCAACGACAGCTAAAGATCTGATGGAAACCCTAGCGAAGTTGTATGAAAAGCCTTCAGCTTCAAACAAGGTATTTCTCATGAAGCGTTTATTTAACATAAAAATGGTAGAAGGTGGATCAGTCACTGATCATTTGAATGAGTTTAATACAGTTACAAGTCAGTTAACTTCAGTTAAAATTACCTTTGATGAAGAGGTTAGGGCTCTCTTGATTTTGTGCTCTTTGC
>MU226986.1:7542494-7564562 GCA_018584345.1 Thuja plicata
TTTGCCTGGTCATTTGAAATTGACCAAAGAAATGTGTCCAAAGACACCAGAAGAAGAGGCAAAAATGTCCAAGATACCTTATGCTTCAGCTGTAGGGAGCTTAATGTATGCTATGGTATGTACTAGGTTAGATATTGCACATGCAGTGGGAGTTGTTAGCCGGTATATGAGTCACCCTGGGATTGAGCATTGGAATGTCGTCAAATGGATTCTCAAATATTTGAGAGGTACATCCAATAAGTGTTTACACTTTGGGGGCTCTTCTACTACTGTTCATGTCTATGTTGACTCAGATTCGGCAGGAGATATAGATACCAGATGGAGTACTATAGGTTATGTATTTACTGTTGGTGGGACAGCAGTGAGTTGGATTTCTCGGTTACAAAAGGTGAATGCGTTATCCACTACAGAGGCAAAGTATGTTGCTGCTACAGAGGCAGCCAAGGAGATGATATGGATTCAATTCTTCATGGAATAATTGGGACATCCACAGGTAGATAATTACTTGTATTCAGATAGTCAGAGTGCCATTCATCTTGCGAAGAATTCTGCTTTGCACTCAAAAACAAAGCACATACAATTGCGATATCATTTCATCCGGTCAGTTTTGGATGATGGACAGTTAAAGTTGGAGAAGATACATACAGATGATAATCCAACAGATATGTTTACAAAGGTAGTGACAAGGGAGAAGTTGAATTCCTCTTCAGCTTCGGCTGGTCTTCTAGACTGAACAGAATAAAAGAACAACAGAGTCTAGGGTGGTTTCTTTATTCCAGTGGGAGCTACAGGTTTGGTCGATCAGTCTCCAAGTGGGAGGATATTGTTGTGGAGTCTGATCAGTCTCCAAGTGGGAGATTGTTATGTATGTGGAGCCTAATAAGACTCAGTTTCTTTCGGCGTGGTTTCCCCCTAGACATCTCTTTACCGGCCCCAAGCTCAGGGTCAAGGGGCAGAGCCCCTTGCGGGGTCCTGGGTCGACCATTGATTTTCTATTAGTTGGAGTATTTTTTCCCTAATTAGGTTAGGTCAAATATGCTTGTGAAAAGGGCTTAGGGTTTTTGAGATTTCATTGTATGAGGGATTTTTCGTAGCTTCCTGTGACGGTATTGAGTTGCAGGTTTCATATTGTAATCGCTTGATAATAATAAAAATATTGGACTCGCTGTTGGTGGACGTAGCCCAGGGATTGGGTGAACCATGTTAAATCTCTGTGTCATTTGTGTTCTCTTCCATGTTTATATTTGCATTATTCTGCTTATCATTATAACACCTGATAGCTGTTGAAGCACATTGATGCTTTGGGTCTATGATATTTGAAGCCTGAGAAAGACTTGTAGTCGTATGCTGATTAGCTTGGATCTCTTTTAGAGGTAGTCCTTGAGAGTAGACATAGTCATCATTAGACTCAATTCTTGATACAAATGATGAAGCTTTAGGAGATGGAGGAATGGTGGAAGAAGTAGATGTGATATGTGAGCCATTGCTAGACATAGATTTTTGATATTGATCATGCTTGAGATTAGCTAAATCACTAGGATTTTCCGCTTCAATTATGCCATCATCTATGCGATCTTGGATTTTATGTTTCAACTCCATGCAAGATGAAGTTTTATGCTCATTATGTCGATGATATGCACAATAGGTACTCAAGAATCTCAA
The DNA here is from genome assembly GCA_018584345.1 of Thuja plicata. Taxonomy (NCBI): domain Eukaryota; kingdom Viridiplantae; phylum Streptophyta; class Pinopsida; order Cupressales; family Cupressaceae; genus Thuja; species Thuja plicata. The sequence continues at coordinate 7,544,157 of MU226986.1, forward strand.
TCCACATGATGTGACTTGAGGTAATATGATAAGATCATTCTCTATAAGTTCTTCCAATGTTGATTAATAAGATTGTCCCAAAGGAGTGAAGTCCCTCTTGCATTTAACCCAAGGTTTTTCTTTCATGAGGTTACTAATCCCTTTGGAGGTAGACTTCATGTTATTTTCAGCAGCTTTTAGGGCTTTGGAGCCACTCACTTGATCATGATCAAATAGAAAAGGATAGATTGATATTGATGAGGATTTGTTGGATTGTGTATCCTTTTCCCCCTTTAATTCTTGGATTTCATATTTCAACATTTCAATTTTTTTTGCTAAAGCTGCCATAAGAATCTCTTCTTGCGCATTATTAGGACCATAAGGTTTAGCCCCTTTTCTTTTAGACATTGTAATATTGGGTTGATGCGCTTGCTTAGAAGATTAAAGAGGAGGTATGATGAATTGATTGATTGACTGTCAGGTGTTGAAGTGATATCTAACATGCTAATTAAGTCTAAGACCAAAGGACAAATGAGATAAAGTCCAACTGAGAGAGAGAAGCAACGACTCCGATCTTGAGTCAAGGTTAACGAACTTGCTTTCACAACTCAGGATAAGGACAACACAAACAAAATGATAAGATAATAAATCACTTGGACTAGAACAACAAAATCAGATTTCAAAATAGCAATGTGTCAGATTATCAGCAGATTGTAGTCAAAGACGGACTAGTGATGATGTTGATGAGAACACAGATTTGTGAAAATTCAAACAGAACTTTCACAATAAAAGACAGAATTGGACAACAAGTCGATAGATTTCCAGAGTTTGATAGCAGATGCAAAAAACTCGAACAAGAGTTTATAGTTAACACTGAGCGTGCAGATTTTGAATCGTTGATCATTTTGATGTTTGATTTGATGTTTTGATGTTTCTGTTGATGTTTCACTCACGCAAGCCACATCAAGAATTCCTTAGCTATTCAAGCACATCAAGCAAGCCCTATTCATAGGTGGCGAGAAATGGACAATACTTGTTTGAATCCTCTTACAATTAAATACACATTCAAGTTGGACGGTTAGAAGCTTGGCAGCACTGGCTCCCCTCCATGACACACACTTCTCAGGACTACCAAGCTTCGAATTTCTCAAGATCTGAGGATCCTGGAAAATTTACTGTCTCAACAAGAGGGGTACATGAGAGGTTTCTTAGGCATGCGCATCTCACAACGCCCGTATCAATAAGTAGAAAAGGATTTTGGCCACTATCTAAAAAGGGTTTTAGTAAGGGTCTTCGTTTAAGTGTATCCTTTGTGTCTGCGCAAGCATGATTCAGGCTGCTAACCCCATAGAGCACCTTAGAAGAAGCAGTTCACAATATGTGATTCAGACCTAGAGGCCATGCTTTGTGTTAGGTGAGAGCCGAGTATAAGCTCAAATGTCATTTATCTTCCAAGGTTTTGGCCTCAAGGAAGCATTTTTATTATAGTGAGTCGAAGAAACTTGGCGTTAGCTTGTTCTCACTTAAGTCATTCTCCAAGGGTGAGTACTTTTTCCCACTTAGACAAGCCCTCTAAATTTGTAGATCTCAAACGGCGAATGAAAATAATGTTTCTGGATTTTTTATCATCCCAAAAGGGCGAGAGCATACTTTCCTGACATTATTTCCATCCCTAAAACACCAGATAGAAGTTCATTTTAAAAATTCTTGCATGTGCATTCCTATTTTAATAAAATAAAAACAATATGCAAGCACAATGTTTAGCGTTCTATCGATCAAGGCAACCTGCAAGATGATTCGTTAATAGTCTATGTTTTAGTCTTCTTTTTCAACGTCTTGCAAACCACTGTTAGGTTAAAACCAAAATGATAATTAGGAGAACAACCAAGCCCAAACTTGTCAGTGTTAGAAAAATCATAAAATCATAAATCTGATTACATATTCAGAAACTAGATGAGAAATCACGCACTTTCAAAAAAAAATGCACTCATAAAGGTTACCGTATGAGCCCGTACGAAGCTCGAAAAGTTTCAAAATGCGGGAATAGGCAGGTATAGTCATCAAAATTTGCAATTTTTGAGAAATCTAGCAACCAAAAGTAGAAACAAACCCCACCACAATGATCTTTGGGAAAATCTACCCAAAATAAAAAAACAATTGCACTCAAATTGGACTTAATATGAGTAAGATATGGGCGTTCAAAGTTAGAATGTAAAAACCAAAATGCATATGGTGAAGGCATATTTTTCAAATTTATGATGATGTCGTCATTTCCTAGGGTTAAATTTGACGGTCTTGTGCACTTTACAAAAATCCAATAACAGTGCAAAACAACAGTCTGACAACTGTCAACTTTAAGATCTCCAATTTCCCACGTGGCAAGAAATGGGCCCGTTTGGAGGGCTAAGTGCAGCTCGGAGGGCTGAGCGACCCATTTGGAGGGTTAAGTGGCCTGCGGGTGGTGGAGGATAGGTGCAGCAAAGGAGACGGGGAGGGTTTGGAGTGTTTAGTGGAGAGGACCAGCCGAGGTGAGCAGAGGAGGCAACATGGCTGGGAGTCGTGGAGGGCTTCGGAGGGGAGGAAGCATGGAGGGAGGTGTAGTGGGAAAGCTAGCTGTAGGAGTGGGTGAGATGTTGTAAGTTGGGGGTTAGAGGAGGAGGTAGTGGGTGGTCAGCACCATGAGTGGAAAGGTGAGAGAAGTTTAGTGTAGAGGGCGGCGGGTTAGTTAGGGTGTTGTGCGGAGGAAGCTCAGGATATGGGTAGAGGAAGACAATGCAAAGGGGGGGAGTGAAGCATGGTAGTTGGGAGGTTTTTGTGGAGGTAAAGCAAAGCGCAGTGGGGGATGTAAGGGAGGTGGGAGGAGAATGAAGTGGAAATAGTGGGAGTTGGGATGTTGGTGGATGGAAGCGGATGGCGGAAGAAGAAGCTCGCAGGAAGAGTTGAAGGAGAAGAAGCGCGCGGTGAGGGGAAGAAAAAATGAGGGAGGAAGGCGGGAGGAGGAGGAGTCAGGGGAGACAAGGGGTTGGGATCAAGTAGTGTGTGGGTGGAGGGAAGTTAGAGAAGGTGGGGGGTAGAGCGGGCTTTGACTGCGGGTAGAGGAGGTAGAGAGTGGGTTGCAGCACGGAGGGGAGAATAGGATTTAATCCCACATGTGTGGGAATATGACATAACACTCTATTTTTATAACAAGCTCAATTCTTATGAAGTAAATTGTCAGAGGTGTGGGTTAGGAATTGAGCTTGGGGTGTGTTTAGAGGGTTAATGAGGAGCAAAAAAACTTGCACCAAAAACCACAGGTTTAGCGAAGCGCATTGTGATAGACCCAAAGTAAAATATTTTTAATAATTTTTCCTCGATATGTGTGCAAGTTTAATCTACCTCAATTTACATGTTGAGGTTGTACGACCTACTTAGGCAAATTTGTTTTGCCACAGATTTGATTTTTGGGAAAAGATAGGCGTGTTTATAGTCATTTCGCATTGAAACGATGACTCAGACCTGGTGGTGGACTCAGATTTTACTCAAAATGGATGTGGAAAGGGGTTTTGGCTCAAATTGAAAATTGAGCCCCACAGTGGGTGCCATAAATGTGCGTGTAAAAATGGGTACCTGCAAGCTGCACGACAAACACACACTTCAATAGATCATTAGATGGTTAGCGGGTTAGAAAACCAAAAATTTGAAAACATTAAACAACTACGCTAACCTAAACTGATCCATTGCCTTCTAGTAGGCAGGAGTATGAGCTTGCTCTCAGGTCATCACAAGCTCAGTGACTACACACTGTTCTAAACAAAGGATTTAATCTAGATGATTGATCTAAATGATTGATTAATTACATGCAAAATGCAAATGTGGATTGTTGTTAATCCAAAGCTAATTAGATTCAGTTTTAAAGCACCAAATTGAAATATGAGAGATTTAGTTTTAATCCCAAAACAAAGTGTGCTCTAAGTTAGATTGATTTGCATGCTTAAACAAAAGTGAAATAAGCTAATTGAAATTGAATCTAAGATGCAAGAAAGATAGAATGCAAAATATAGTATAATAACAATAATAAAAGTTAGGATCCCTATGAAGGAAAAGAGTTTCTCTTTTATAGAAATCTCTCTCAAATCGACGGTCGAGATTGAAGGAAAAGAGTGGCTCAAATTTGATTGAAGAAGCACCATCCATGTGATTGGTCGAAAGAGTCAGTTGACTGAACTGATTGATCAGTCTTTCTGGAAGTCTCAGTTAACTGAAACAATTCCAAGATGATAAATAGTGGAGAATCAGTTAACTGAGTGGAACTGGATTGTTTCCAAAATGATAAATGAGTTAACTGGATTTGATTATGTCATATAAATTTTTAATAAATTAAATGATTTTGAATGCATATTTATGTTTTTATTAATTAATTTAATTCCTTTTTGATTTAATTGACAATTTAGCAATTTTATTTAATTAATATATCAGAATATCAATTAAATAATTAACATAAGGTTTATTTGCCAATGTATTATGATTTCAGGAATTAATTAATTAATCAAGTACGATGATTGATTAGGACCTAGTGTTTAGGTCAGATCAGTTCAAATTTGATAGTTGCCTATTTGATTTAGGACTTAAGGTTAAACAAGATTAGGGTTTCTTGATTAATTATTGAGATTGGGGGTCTAGGGTTTAGATGACCATTTTTAGGTGATTACAGTAGCGTCTCATAACAATATTGAGGACATCGAAGGGTGGACGCATGTCATATATAGACAAGGAAAGGAGGCTAGAAATGACTGGATGGTAAATGCCTTCTTGATTGATGATGTCAGCGTAGAGATACAAGCCATTCAGTAAGTGCATGCATCTTTTTCTTTGACTTCCTATTTCAACTCCCTTTACAAGTATCCTTTCCTAGTTTCCCATAACCGAAGTCACTCATGGTCTAATTCATGTGCACCAGGGAAGCTTTTCGTTATCATGTCATTCTATGCAATTGGCATGTGCGTCGGGCATGGCTAAAGAATGTGCTGAAGTATGCATCGAAAGGTAGAGAAAAGGAAATATTTGAATGCCTTGAGATGATAATGACGACAATTGGTGAGAGTAAGGATATCATTTATAGGCTATTGAATGATTTCTGGGTGGAGTTTTATGATCAGCTGCAATTTCTAGAATATTTATTGAGGACATGGTGTCAAGGGGAGGGCCGTATAGGTAAGTGATCCCTGTCTTTTTGTGCAATTGTTTGTTATTTCGTAAACCTTGTTCTATAAATTATAGTTCATTCACTTGAAAGCTAGCGCCCACATTGTGCATGTACAAATGTGGGCCAAAAACTTCAGACTCTTCCCACACGCAAATCAAGACACAAACATTGCCATAGAATTGTGCCATTGTAAATTGAAGATGTGGTACCTTTGTAACCTTCAAAATAAATGTACGCGTCAGATGGATCATTTATACTTCACTCTCATTTACAGGATGGAATGATTCTACAAGAAAAAGGAGAAGTTATAGGACTCTAGTTTCATCATGAACTGTAGGTTGCAAAGTTTGCAGACAACTATAGAGAGGGCAAAGACAATTCCAGATGATGATTGCTTTCCCAATGAAACTAGACCAGGATACTATATCATGAAAATCCAGACATTGTGCAATTTCTATGTGGTCAGACCCTACGGTGATCACCTGTACATGTGTGATTATCCATGGGCCCTGTAGGGAAACACATGCAAGAACGCTTTGAAGGTTTCAGCCATGATTGTCGGCTTGTCTGATTTTGCGGAAGGTGTTACTAGAAAGACAATATTTTCTAGTCATTTACATCATTTTATGAATGACGTACTTGGGCTATGGATTTGTGCATAGATCGATTACCTCTATCATGATAATTCAAATACAGGAGATTTATGCACGTTGAATGATTTAGACATATTAGAACTTGAGAGTTCACCACCCCGTATGGTCATTAACAACACATGCCACAGTGCAGGGACCTCAGAATGCCCTGAAATGGTAGTTGATGTTCAATCGCCTCTTGAGAAAATGGATCAGTGGAATGAATCAACCGGGTTGTTGAAGTCTGCAATGCAAACAATGCCTCGGACAAATGAACAAGTGATTGCATTCTCAAAACACGTCAACCATTTCATGATTGATCTTAATCGGTCGGGTGTTGTGCCATTCACTCTTACTCCCACCATGGATCCACATGGAATAAGCATAGTTTAGATGTGTATGTGGTTTAGTGCAAGCAGGGTCTGCGTCCCTTAGAGGTGACAACGCTCGCATGGTTCTAAGCATGACCAATCTAGTGAAGCTGATACTTCACATTCATTTGTGTTTCCCACTGATGGTTGCAGGAGGGGGAGGACTAAGAAGGATTTCTTACATTTTATAGAGCATGGTGGGCACACTGCCTCTAGTCCACCAACAGTTGGTGATCTCTTCAATTCCAAAAGAACACATTCATTCTGAATGGTTCAGAGCATTGAATCTTTATATTTTACTCTTCTCTTTTATCGAGACTCTGTAAACTTAATCAACAACTGTTGTTTGTGATTTACAACCAACACCGACATCTATCTCGAGTAATCATCGATGAAGATTGTCATTTGACAGTGCCATTGGTGGAGAAGATGGCCACGATGGTTCCAATTAGTCGGCACACACATGATCCTTGTCAATTTTTTGCGTTGTGCAATATTTTTTAGGGTTATTGATGTTTAGTATTGTCCAGTGCACATTCTCCACTATAAAAAAAATTGATGGTGTTTGTTGTGATAATTAGTGCCAACTCATGTATTTTTTTGTGTCGTCAAAGATTTATGTATGACATGGAAGATGTGCTACACTGTATTACGTCTTGATATGCTCTGAACAGTTAACAAACACATTCTCTTTTTGTACAGAATTTTGCGAAAGGCATGATTTTGCAGAGGTTTTTTATCAATATTTGTCCATGCTGGACACACGCCCCATTGGAAACAACAACAAATAAAAAAATTGTTTCTGTAACTTTCTTACTTTGACAACCTTAACATAATGACCTATTTGGTGACAAATTTGTTATATTTTGGCGAGTGCAAAAAATCCATGACTCTTTTACTTTGTTGTTGGCTTGGTTCAATATGAACAGGTTGACAACAACACGTTGCAGGAGGTATGGTCTTCTACTGAACATACCTTTATGCCCCTTTATAATATTTGTATGTTTCAGCTGATCAATTGAATTATCTTCTTTTTTCTATGCCCATCCTTAAATCTCGCTGACTATCATGTTCACTATGCATTCAGGGTCATGGAGTACCATGCTACCAACAATCCTGCACTGACGAGCATAATACAACTCCTTGATCAACTATGATAAATTATTATATGGGGCTTTCCTGATATGAATTCTCTATGGAGGGGGTGGCAGATGCATATTCGCACAGATGGCATGGGAAACCATGACATGACCATTTTAATATATGCATGGTGGTTTGAATTGTCGTATGTCTATTAAAGAGAGCACATGTGGGTGTAGTCGAGGATAATTTTGTCTGGCATTATGTACTGGCTTGTATGTCTCCCGAGGCTGGTTGTGTCATGCTCCATGAGAGAGACCAAGACTAGGAAATGACCTCAGGAGCTTCTACCTAGAGATTTCATGTCAGATGTATGTAGATATTTTCCACTCAATTTTATTATGCTGGACTATACAGATGGATTCAGGACACGACACAGTCGCAGTCCACCGTTGAGATTCTAAGGGATGATGTTGCAACACCCATGACCACATAGATGATCATGTGTCATTTTTTATATAGTGTAATAATGTTCTTTGTAGCCATGTTGTTGTACAGTTATACTTTTTCAATCGACTATGATTAATGTGAAGTATGTTTTGAAAAAAAATCTTTGTATTCGATGTGTATATGCAATGACCACCCCTTCAAATAACCTTATTATACATTTTTTCACCACATTTTTCACTACAAATATTTTATAAAAGTTTTTGAAAAAAGGCCATGCCATATTAATAAATTTTTTTAGTACAAAATAGTAAGTAGACAATGTTTTGTACTCGCATTTGAATATGTAAGGTCTTATTCAACGTACATTTCAAAATCTAGAAAACACACTGGATTTTCATGAAGATTTCAGTATATCATATTCATGTTTTGCATCCTCTGTATTATAAATCCACAAAGGATTTTTATATTTATTTTGTTCTTTTGCATCCTTTGTATTATAAATTCACAAAGGAATCCATTAGCAAGTGTTGTGTCTTATGAACCATTAGCAAGTGTTCAGTCAAACTCATTGACCCATGTTTCACAAGACACTACTCATAAGACACTTGTTATATACAAATATAATAGAAATGAACTTGACAGAACTGTATAATATTAATTCTCTTGCTTCTCAGTTTATGAGATAAAGGGGCTTTCAAATGATTGTATCGTAATTCACAACACAACTGTAATTGAATTTAACTTTCCCTATGAAAGACCAACTACACAAGATAGGAGTGAAGAAACAAATATCAAGTGTCTCTTGATGTTCCAACTACGCAACATCACACAATTTCTTCACACATCGACTTAGAGTAGCAATTATGAATCAGTGATAAGTAAAACATATAAGTGATTAGAAAGACTATACACAACAGATTTGAAAAAAAGAAACTGTCTTTCTCGTTATTTAAAAATTAAAAATCTTTAAATATAATTAGCATACTTTGAAAGCATCATGTCACTTCATTCAGTCCTTTGGATAGAACTATTGATAACAACAAAAAGGAAAACTGCAATTAGCCTCTGTCAAGCCACATATAAACTCTTCACAATTTCCAAATATGCAATTCTGTTTAGAACAATGTTGGGCAATTTGAAAGGTGCCATAACAAAACCAAACACCTGGAAGATAGTGTAATCTTTACAAACAAACCAATCTCCCCAATTGTAGTTGACTATTCCTGTTTCATCATAATATTTAGGCCTGAGAAAGCTATAAATCTCAGAGTAATCAGATGGGTCATTATAGGCTCTCTAGATAGTTTTTACAATGAATTTTTCAAAGTGTACATAGTGAGAGCCCTTAAACCTATGGTTCCAGATTGAATTCCATGACTGAACAGGAAGTGATTCTCCCTTTCTACCAATAGTCATTATTTTTAAGCCCTCGGGCCACATTTCGCTCTTGTGGTAGTAAAACATAACCATTTGCATCAAAATTGAGTAATGTTTAAAGTATGTATTTCAAGGTTTATGTATAATTCTAGACAAACCCAAATCATGCATTCTGGAAATGTACCCTGCATAGTCTAATGCCCTACGGTTATGGTAGTGCACAACTGTAGCTATCACCATAGGAAAAATTGACATGTACTCGGGGGTTTCTGAAACAAGTACTTGTCCACCCATGTAATATGTTATCCATAGGTATGGGAAAAATAATCTAGCATGGAATGGTGTACCATCTTATGCACTGAATGGTGTTACATCTCTTCTCATAGGCTTAACTTGTTCTTTTTCTCCCACCTTTTTTTCCTCCCCTTCTCTCTTCCTATGTATTGACAACCTACACTCTCGATAAGTAGTACTTAACCTTCCATATTCATCTTCTATGTCCTTAGGAGAAATCTCATAGTCATTCATATCATCTAGCCCAAACACCTCCTTTATGCCATTCCTTGATACATGTACAATAGGTTCACAGTCCAAGTCCCAAATAGGTGTCAAGTTTTAATTGTAATGGCTGGCGAGTAATATGACAAGTTCTACATTCCCAAAGACGATGACTATGAGCCTTTCTAAATTCATACACCATGGATTACATAGTGGTTGTTTTAATTTTATCCTTGCGTAATGACATATAAACAGTCCATATACTCAGACAGTTGTATCCACATCTCCTGTGGCCTTGAAAACGTCCATGATTTTGTTTGTAATAGGTTTTTAAGACCCTACCCTCCTCGACATAGACCCTAACACCTTCATTTGGTCTATTATGTCTTTCTGTAATCTCCTCTCTCCTGGGATTTTTTAGTTTTTTCTCACCCTAGTCCATATAGGTATTTTGTTTCTTTCTTTATTGTCATTGATGTTTACACAAATGTAGTATTGTTACACAAATGTCTATACCTAAACTGAGCACAGTCAGTGTATGCCAAGTTCTCTCAGGCATTGAAGAAGACCAAAGTGATTTTTAGTTCTAACCGAGTTCACTCGGGCAATACAGTAACGGTCGGCCATTGAAGGATTACAATGTGTTATACACTTAGTATCAATCGACCAACAACAGTTTATATTTTATGTTTAATTGGTTATATGCAGTTGACAAACTTAAGATTTATTATTTATTTGGAAGGTTATTCAAGCTGACTTGACAAGGCCTATCATATATATACAAGGTCAAGTTTGGATTGAATGTGTGAGAAGTAATAAGCATAAATATATGGCAGAGTTTTGATATGAAGAGTGAAGGTGAAATCAAATGGGATTCTGATTAAGGACAGAATATCCAGACAGAGCCGCAAAATAATATTTGATCAGTGAGGATCCAATTTAAAACCAGAGCATAGATCTGAATCAACAAAGATAGTTGCTTCGTCAAACAAGTCAATCCATTGTTACTCTCTAACAATTATAGCAGTGATCCAAATCTCTTTACAGGGTAGACTTAACAGTCTTTCATAAATCCTCTCACAAGGTGACATTTCTACATTGAAGTGTTGAAGACCTCTAACAAGGCCACTCCTTCCAGGGTGATTAAATCCTCTAACAGGGTCACACCTAGCAGTGTGTTTTGTAACCTTTACCAGGGTTGGCTCCTAACAGGGCTCACTTCAGAAGAGTGAAAAAACAATAACTAGTTGCAATCGGTGGTTTTCCCAAATTGGGTTTCCATGTTAAATCTTGGTATCATCTGTGTACATGTTATTTGTTTTATGATTTATGTTTCTACACTTAATCACTAAAGGGTAATCATATTTAATATCTTAAGATTGCTTTGTTAACCGAGTAACAACAGAATATCTTTGTTAACCGAGTAACAGTGATAAGTTTGATTAAGACATCTAAGGGACTTGGATTTTTTTTTGTGGTAATTGATTCACCCCTCCCCTCTCATTTACTCAACCCATTTCCAACAATTGGTATCTCAGCATTTGGTGCTTTCAGGGAAGGTTTCAAGGCCTAAGTTAAATATCAGAGATGACTTACAGAAGGGAGATCCCCAAGCTTAACAAAGACAACTTTGCTGCATGACAAGACTTGATGAGGCTACATCTCTCTACTATTGGAGATACTGGTTTTCAATTCTTGGATCACAAGTATGTGGAACCACTGAGACCTATGTCTGTGGATCAGATGGTGGACATGAAGAATCATAACATAATGATGATTGATATAGCTTCTTCACTTAGCTATTCAGAATTTGATGAAGTCAAGGACTACCCTATTGCCTATGATATGTGGAAGAAACTACATGATATACATGGAGGATATGACAATGTAAAGAGAGCCAAAGTAGAAAGTCTCATAGGTCAGTGTGATCAGATGAAAATGAAAGAAGGAGAAGACATTACAAAATACAGTAAAAGAATCAAGAAAAGTGTTAGTGTCGTCAGATTTGTTGGTAGAACAATTGAAGACAAAACAATGGTTAGTAAGGTATTGAGAACTTTACTTCCTATCTATGCAATTAGAGTATCATATATTCAAGAGATGAGGTGCAGTAATGATATAACTCTAGATGCATTGGTTGGAAGGCTTACAACTTTTCAGTTGGACAATTTTGACAATTATTCTCCTAATCCTAGCAATTTTGAGTCTGCATTCAAAGCTAAATTAAACCTTGGTAAGATGGATATAAACTCAAAAGGAAAACAGATTAACATTGATAGTGATGATGATTCTGATGATGAAGATCTGGAAATCATTGAAGTGTTACTTGCAAAGAGAGATGCCAAAGGAAAATTATAGTACAAAGGAAGAATACCATTGATTTGCTTTTCATGTGATGAGGTTGGTCACATTGCTGCTAAGTGTCCAGAAAAAGAAGACAAAGGTGAGAGAAAGTTCAACAAGTACAAAGGCAAGAAAGATTTCAAAAGCTATAAAAGCTACAAGGAAAAAGGTAAGAAATCTTGTTATATTGCAAAAGATCCTGATAGTGATGAAGATGAAGATGAAATGGTTTACATTTCTATTAAGGATGAGTCAGACAATGAGGATAATGAAAAGACTGCACTTTACTCTCATATTAGAAAAAATGACACTTGGATAACTGATAGTGGTTGTTCTCACCACATGATTGGTGATCAAACTAAATTTGAACATCTTCAGCACTATGATGGTGGGAGTGTCAGTTTTGGGAATGATGAACCTTGCTATGTGAAAGGTAAAGATTGTATTGCTCTAACTGAAGGAATCAAATGTGATAATGCTTATTGGGTTGAAGGACTAAGGTGTAATCTACTAAGTGTGGCACAACTAAATAACATTGGTTTCAAGGTAGAATTCATGAATGGTAAAGCCAAGCTCCTGGATGGTAAGGGAAACCTAGTTGGAACTGGCAGGCAAAAAAAAGGTAATCTATTCTATCTTGATCTCACTGAAAGTTCATGTTTTATTGCACAAGTAGAAGAAATATGGTTATGACACAAAAGGTTGTGTCATGTGAATTTTGATAACCTGGTCAACATAAGAAAGAAAAAAATAGTAAGAGGTATTCTTATTCTGAAGAAACCTAAATTGGCAATATGCAAACAATGTCAAATTGGGAATATGGGAAAAACTAGTTTCAAGAGCAAGAATTACAATACTAAAGAAGTCTTGGAGTTAGTGCATAATGATCTGTGTGGACCAATTGGAACAACAAGTTACACAAGAGAGAATTATTTCATTTTATTTTTTGATGACCATTCCAGAATGATGATTGTTATGTTTCTCAAAGAAAAATCAGAAGCTTTTCAAAATTTTAATTGGTACCTTTCTAGAGTCAAGTTGGAAACATGAAAGAAACTTAAATACTTAAGATCTGATAGAGGAGGTGAATTCATTTCTAATGAGTTCAATGAGTTTTTCAATGAAAGAGGAATCAAGAGACAAGTAACTGCCCCAGGTACACCACAAAAAAATGGGATAGGAGAAAGAAGAAACAGATCTATTTTGGATTATGCAAGAACATTGATGATTGAAAAGAATGTTACAACCAAATACTAGAAGGAAGCTATTAGCACTACAATTCACACCTTGAATAGAGTTCAACTAAAGAAAGGAACTAAGAAGACACCTTTTGAATTATGGTATGACTATAAACCCAATGTTCGTTATTTCAAAGTATTTGGAAGTAAATGTTACATCTTGAAGGAAGCAAGAAATGGAAAAATTGATGTAAAAGGTGATGAAGGTATATTCCTAGGCTACTCATGTAAAAGAATAGCATATAAATTTTTGAATCTTGCTAGTCATAGAAAGTGTACATGTAAAGATTGATGAGTTTGCAGAGAGAAGTGAAGAACAGAGCAGTAAAGAGCCTGAGGACTACAAAAACTTTGTGTATTATGAACCTGATACTATACCTAAGACACATGCAATAGCGTTTGGACAACAACCATGTCAAACACTAAATTCATCAGCACAAACCGTGTTGCAACCTGTGCAACCTGAGCTGCTAATTATTGAAACAGAGTCACAAACAGAGGGAACTGAGTCTCAGACTAACCGAGTCACAGACAGAGGGAACCGAGTCACAAACAGAGGGAATCGATTCACAGACAGAGGAACCCGAGTATCAGTCAGAAGAGAAAAACATAATGTTTGAACATGGTAAACCAAGTGGAGAAAGCCCAGAATCAAAAAGGAAGGAACTTGTACTTGGCAAATATGTCAGAAGGCATCATGCACTTGAGCAAATAATTGGAGATTAGGCAGAAGGTATAATGACAAGGAACAAAATTAAAGGTACATGTTTTCTTAGTGAAATTGAACCTAGATCCATTAAAGATGTGTTGAATGATGAAAGATGGATAGAAGCCATGAATGAAGAGATTGAGCAGATAGAAAAGAAAAAAACTTGGACTCTTATACCTAGACCATAAGACAAGAATGTGATTGGTACTAAGTGGGTTTTCAAAAACAAGATGAATGAAAAAGGTGAAGTTTCCAGAAACAAAGCAAGATTAGTGCGTAAAGGATATGCTCAAGAAGAGGGTATTGATTATGGAGAAACTTTTGCTCCTATTGCAAGACTTGAAGGAGTAAGAACTCTTCTGGCATATGCAACACATAAAGGATTCAAGGTATACCAAATGGATGTAAAATCTGCATTCTTGAATGGAATTCAGGGAAGTCTATATTGAGCAACCTAAAGGTTTTTTTGATCCTAACAAAAGTAATATGGTTTGAAAATTGCACAAAGCCTTGTATGGACTGAAGAAAGCTCCTAGATCCTGGTATGAAAGATTGCATGGTTACCTATTAAGTATTGGATTTCAGAGAACTAATGACAATAGTAGCTTGTACGTCAAAGAAGGACTTCAGAACAAGATACTATTAGCAGAGATATTGTTGATGATATACTGTTCACTAGACATGATAATTTATGCAAAGCATTCTCCGAAGCTATGAGTAAGGAATTTGAGATGTCTATGTTTGGAGAAATCAAATTCTTTGTTGGTTTACAAGTTCATCATATGAAGGATGGTATCTACATTACCAAGTCTAAATACATCAAAGAGATACTGAAGAAATTTGGAATGGAAGATTCTAGACTAGTTGGGACACCTATGTCTACTAGACATAAGTTGTCTAAGGATGATGACTCAAAGGAGGTAAATCAGACTACCTACATATCCATGATTGGTAAACTTCAATATGTTGTTCACACTAGACCTGATATTTCATTAGTAGTTGGTATTGTTGCAAGGTTTTCAACTAATTCTAGAGAGAATCATTTGATGGCTATCAAAAGGATTCTAAGACATCTTAAGGGTACTGAAGATTATGGATTATGGTATAAGAAAGGAGGAAACTTTGATTTGAAGACTTTTACTGATGCTGATTGGGAAGGAAGTGTTGATGACAAAAAGAGCACCAGTGGTGAAGTGTTATTCCTTGGAAAGAGGTTAGTCTCTTGGACCAGCAAGAAATAGAATTGCATTCTCAATTTACAACATAGGTAGAGTATGTTGCTACAACAGTAAATTGTTCAAATATCATATGGTTCAAACAGTTGTTGTCAGGTATGAAGGAGGAAATCAAAGAACCAGTTATTATCTACTGTGAAAACACTAGTGAAATTAACATTTCAAAGAACCCTGTGTTGCATACTGAGACTAAGCATATTGCAATAAAGTATCATTTCTTGTGAGAATTAGTTTAGGACAAGGAATTAAGGTTGGAATATGTGAATACTAAAGAACAAATTGCAGACATATTCACAAAACCTTTGCCTAAGGATGCATTCTTGTATCTTAGAGAAAAGCTAGGGGTGATTCCCCTAACCGAAGCTCATTAATGGACATATTAGTGATGCATCAACCAAGATACAGAATAGGTTTAACATGTTGATGTAGATTGTCAGAGCTTATTGCATATGAATCAGTACATCATGTACACTACAATTTCATTGGATAGAGTCTTTGGCATTTGTATGTCAAAGAGGGAGAGATTATTAATGTCATGCCAAAGAAATTATTAAGGAAAAGATTATTGATGACAGAGGGAGAAATTTTATCAGAAACAAAGATTGATGTAAGAGGGAGAAATCTATATTTTAGTGATTGTGAAGACAAAGGGAGTTTTCAGGATGAGAATCAGAATGAAGCTAAGGACATTAATAAAATTTTATCCTTGTTTCTGTTGCTCTAAAATTCCTTGTATTATGACATGTTGTATTGCCATCAATGCCAAAGAGGGAGATTGTTGATGACAATTATTCAATTGTGTATTGTCATTGATGTTTACACAAATGTAGTGTTGTTACACAAATGTCTGTACCTAAACCAAGCATAATTAGCGTATGCCAAGTTCTCTTGGGCATTGAAGAAGACCAAAGTGATTTTTAGTTCTAACCGAGTTCACTCAGGCAATACAGTAACAGTCGGGCATTGAAGGATTACAGTGTTAACTGAGTTATACACTTAGTGTCAACCGACCAACAACATGTTACATTTTATGTTTAATTGGTTATATGCAGCCAACAGACTTAAGTTTTATTATTTATTTGGAAGGTTATTCAAGCCGACTTAACAAGGCCTATCATATATATCCAAGGTCAAGTTTGGATTGAATGTGTGAGAATTAATAAGCATAAATATATGGCAGAGTTTTTATATAAAGAGTGAAGGCAAAATTAGATGGGATTCTGATTAAGGACAAAACATCCAGACATGGCTGCAATATAATATTTGATCAGTGAGGATCTAGTTTAAAATCAAAGCAGAGATCTGAGTCAGAAAAGACAGTTGCTTCATCAAACATGTCAATCTATTGTTACTCTATAACAATTGTAGCAGTGATCCAAATCTCTTTATAGAGTAGACTTAAGAGTCTTTCATAAATCCTCTCACAAGGTGAAATTTCTACATTGAAGTGTTTGAAGACCTCTAACAAGGCCACTCCTTACATAGTGATTAAATCCTCTAACAGGGTCACACCTAACGGTATGTTTTGTAACCTTTAACAGGGTTGGTTCCTAACAAGGTTCACTTTAGAAGAGTGAAAAACAGTAACTAGTTGCAATTGGTGGTTTTCCCAAATTGGATTTCCACGTTAAATATTGGTGTCATCTGTGTACATGTTATTTTTTTATGCTTTATTATTCTACACTTAATCACTAAAGGATAATCACAGTTAATATCTTAAGATTGCTTTGTTAACCGAGTAACAACAGAATATATTTTTTTACTGAGTAACAGTGATAAGTTTGATTAAGACATCTAAGGGACTTGGATTTGTTTTTGTGGTAACTTATTCACACCTCCCCTCTCAATTACTCAACCCATTTCCAACAGTCTCCATCATGAGAACTTAAATGAAATTTGAACATAAATGTGTAATGGATCTGTTGGTTCTTTTTCTTGCTACCTCCTTTCCTAGATGAGAGCATGAGACTATATTATGGGATTTGAAATATAGGACACAAACTCAACATCATTATTAGAAAGAAGATAAGTAAAATCCAACATTGATAAGGTTCATAAACCTTCTACACTTTGAGCTCCATATCACTCAGGCGGGTGTACCTAATCTGCACACACATGAATCAATTTTCTATATAAACAACTTGCAGATATATAATTGTGGAATAGCTTTCAAACCTATAGGTAACATATACCTTAGTATTTACCAAATCTTATGCAGTGTCCCACTTGCATAGAGTATGTTTGAAAACTAGACCTACTCTAACTCCTTCCTATAAACATGAAGGGAAAATATTTTCTTTGATTTATTTGATTAATGGATCCCTGAATAGACCCTGGAGCTCCTATAGACTAGTGCCTTATCCAATGGGAAGTAGAGTCAAACATAACAGTGCAAAAGGAGACTATGAAGAAATAGACTAGCAGAGTTTAATATGCTCAAATGCCTTACATCTAACATACCCTATCAGTCAATTTCTACTTGTGAATCCACATGTGTGTTCAAATATGCAACTACCTATTCAAATTTTTTAACCCTCCCCTTCGAAGAGACCCTAAAATAGACAATACCTTAATCAACATCCACTGAAAGACAAGCTTGAAATATCCTTAATACCCCAAACTCATACATCTGAAAACAAATCCCAAATCATAATCATCCTCTAAATGACTCCATTGTTGATCAACAATGGACAAAACCAAAACACCCTTGATGCCTTAGTCTCTATGATTCAGAAAGCATAATGGAGACAACTTGATAATAGTACAAAACCACTGATAAATCTATTCATAAAGCTACCTATTACAAATTATGCTCTTCTATGAAACTAGAAAGAGCTCAAGAACACCCTATATGTAGAGATGGAAGAAAATTTACAAAGGAACCACACTTGGAACCTGCCCTCAGAACAAAGGATTCAGAACCCTTACAAAAGAGAAAAGAAAGGAACTTATAGAGGAAGGAAACCCTAGAAATGACATCCATTTGACACCTATCCTTCTATGAAATCTGATTTGTTGCAATCCTTCCTTTCTCCAACCCATCGGCTGATCTTTCTTCAAAAGATCAAAATGATTTGATCTGATATGCACAACCACTAGGACTCGGGAACAGACCCAACATTAAGGAAGAAAAGACAAGGAGCCCACTAAGGGTTACACAAATATCTACAAATTTGATCAGAAACCCAAGTCATCACCTCTCAACATTTATGAAGCTAGAGTCGTAAAAAAACTCTCTTCAACACCCTACAACTACATAAATGCAAACCCAAAAGATCAGATCCTCCTACCTACTTTTCTGCAACTTGGAAGAGCACCGCTACGGCTAAAAACTCTCTACAAAGGTTTAAATATTCAAATAACACCCGTTCCAACGGTCACCATGGTGAAAAAACTCCATTGACTATCGAGATTGAACCTTAAATTCATTTTAAAATGCGACCATCCAATCAAACCTCAAAACACACGTGAGCCCGCCAGCGAACAAAAACTAGGACACATGGCAGCTCCGCATAGTGCCTTCGGTCCCACTTTACCTTTCCTTATCAAAATAGACAGGTATCACACATGTGTGATCCCGCGATGAATATCCAACATGCATCTTCACTTAGCAACATCACACCAACCATTGGATCTAAACAAATATGACTGACCTTTATCTTTTGGCCCCACTTAAGCAAGATCTCTGATGGACGCCTATTAGTTAGGCATGATCTTGCCATGAATAAACATCGTGCATCTTTTGTTTACGAGATTGGGCCCACAATCCGATAAAAAATTATCTGACCTACCTTTTGTTAGTAATAACTGAGAGGGGGGTGAATCAGTGGCCTCAAAAATTTATCCTTTAATCACTAACCACCAATCAAATAAACCTCAGATTATTAAGTCCCTACAAAATGCATGCCATGAAATACTTATAATAATTAACTGTCTGTCAGTTTTCCTTGTCTTTCCTTATTCTCTTTGATTACCGATATGAAGTATAACTATTTACCAAAATACAGTAAATAAGCAGAGTATACCGATATATCTAGAAATGCATATTTGAAATGTAAAATAGTAAAGTAATAAACCATACACACATAACACTTGGATTTTAACATGGAAACCCTATTGATGGAAAAGCCACTGGGACCAGTACCCCAAATTTTCACTCTTCTAAAGTGAGCCCTGTTAAGAGCCAACCCTGTTAAAGGTTACAAACACACTGTTAGGTGTGACCTTGTTACAGGACTTTATACATATAGGTTGTCACTTAGTATCGGGCAACTTAGTTTGCTACCATCCTTGATCAGCCTCTTTCTTAGATTGTCAATAGGCTTTAGGCAAATCTAGTGCTACTTTCATGAATCAACCTTTTTGGCACTCCTTGGGATGTACCTCAATATATAGAAGATTGTTAAGTCCTGCTATGTTAAGAGACTTGATGCTTCAATGGTTAAACTGAAACAAAATGACCTGTTTCTAATGCAACTTGAATTGTAGATTTTTCAGATCTATTTAAGTACATTACATCTCTTATCAATATATCAATTCAATTCTTTGTGCTCCACATTTTCTTCTCTGTGATGTTGCGCTCACTGTTTGTTGGTGTCTGCAGAATTCCTTAGCTCTTCCTTCAACTTGATTGATCAGTACTGCATGAAGTTATCCTTCATCAGTTTCTCTTCAGCATCTTCTTTTTATTCACTCCCCTTTTCGTATTTGGAAATGAGTTAAGCTTGTCTCTTATATAGACATGATATTCATTATTTCTTGATTCTTGATTCTTGGCGTGAAAAACAATCCAGCCAATCTGATTTAAAGCATAACTCTTGATTTATCTCATAGTTATCTTCTTGCCAACTGTACAAATCTTCTTTAAATCAATCACTTAACTCTAGTTGAATAAAACAATGAAAACAACCAGTTAAGTCTATCTTTAGCTCTTGCCAACTAGATATTTTGTCATTTTCTGAACTCTCTGTTCCATTGGTCAACTCTTCAGTTAGTCGTCAGTTACAATTGTCAGTTCTGTCGGTGTGACTCCAGTTAACTTTGGCATCTCTGTCCGTCGGGCATGTTGGATTTTTACTCGTCGGGCAACGCTATCTTCAGTACGTCAGGTAACCTATGGTTTGCTTCGTCGGGCAACACTTTCTTCAGTATGTTGCGTATCACTGTGACTTTTCTTCTTTGGCTTTACCGATGGTGTGCACTCCGTTGGTGTTGTCTGTCACTTAGTGAATACTTGACTTTTATGCATTGCTGAAAGCATAACCTTTGTTCCATTGATTCTCTGAAGTCTTTGGCATTATGTACATGAC
>MU226986.1:7594828-7616240 GCA_018584345.1 Thuja plicata
GATCAATCCTTTATAAAGGAGATCGAACACCAAGATGGTGGAGAAACCTAGGTTGCATGAATAATTAGAAGGATTTAATTATTGCATGCCTAAAGTTTAGCTTAAGTGAATAAGAAGTAAAGAGGTGTTTTTAATCAATTAAATCAATAATGATTTAATTAATAAGTGAACATAAGATACCTTTTTACTCTAACACCTACAAGATGCATGCCATGAAATACTTATAATAATTAACTGTCTATCGGTTTTCTTTGTCTGTCCTTATTCTCTTTGATTACCGATATGCAGTATAACTATTTACCGAAATATAGTAAATAAGCAAAGTATACCGATATATCTAGAAATGCATATGTGAAATGTAAAACAGTAAAGTAATAAACCATACACACATAACACTTGGATTTTAACGTAGAAACCCTATTCAGGGAAAACCACTGGGACCGGTACCCCAAATTTTCACTCTTCTAAAGTGAGCCCTGTTAAGAGCCAACCCTGTTAAAGGTTACAAACACACTGTTAGGTGTAACCTTGTTAGAGGATTTTATACATATAGGTTGTCACTTAGTATTGGACAACTCAGTTTGCTACCATCCTTGAATCAGGCTCTTTCTTAGACTGTCAATAGGCTTTAGGCAAATCTAGTGCTACTTTCATGAGTCAACATTTTTGGCACTCCTTGGGATGTACCTCAATATATAGAAGATTGTTAAGTCCTACTTTGTTAAGAGACTTGATGCTTCAATGGTTAAACTGAAACAAAATGACCTATTTCTAATGCAACTTGAATTGCAGATTTTCAGATCTATTTAATTACATTACCTCTCTGATCAATATATCAATTCAATTCTTTGTGCTCCACACTTTCTGCTCCGTGATGTTGTGCTCACTGTTTGTCGGTGTCTGCAAAATTCCTTAGCTCTTCCTTCAACTTGATTGATCAGTACTGCATGAAGTTATCCTTCATCAGTTTCTCTTCAACATCTTCTTTTTATTCACTCCCCTTTTCGTATTTGGAAATGAGTTAAGCTTGTCTCTTATATAGACATGATATTCACTGTTTCTTGATTCTTGATTCTTGGCGTGAAAAATAATCCAACCAATCTGATTTAAAGCATAACCCCTAATTCATCTTGTAGTTACCTTCTTGCCAACTGTACAAATCTTCTTTAAATCAATCACTTAACTCTGGTTGAATAAAACAATGAAAACAACCAGTTAAGTCTACCTTTAGCTCTTGCCAGCTAGATATTTTGTCATTTTCTGAACTCTCTATTCCGTCGGTCAACTCTTCACCTAGTCGTCAGTTACAACTGCCACTTCCGTTGGTGTGGCTCCAGTTAGCTTTGGGATCTTCGTTCGTCAGGCATCATTAGATTTTTAGTCGTCAGGCAACACTGTCTTCAGTACGTCGGGTAACCTATGGTTTGCTTCGTCGGGCAACACTGTCTTCAGTACGTCGGGTATCACTGTGACTTTTCTTCTTTTGATTTACCGATGGTGTGCACTCCGTCGGTGTTGTCTGTCACTTAGTGAATACTTGACTTTTATGCATTGCTGAAAGCATAACCTTTGTTCCATTGATTCTCTGAAGTCTTTGGCATTATGTTCTTGACCGTACAGATTATATCAAGTTGACATCAATGACAATACAAACCATTAACTGATTTAATGCCTTGCATTATCATCAATTTTAGCATTATCAAACATTCAATCAGTTATATGTCATCACCTTTATCATCTTTCATCCCTAACCAGGTCCCGCTGATAGCCACGTGTCACATAAGCATGATGCCTCGAAGAATAACCTCCTCTCATCTTTCGTTCACGGGAACACGCCCACCGTCTGATTAAAATAGATCTGTTCGAACCTTATCTTCGTTTGACCTTGAAGACGTCGACCCCACAATCTCAGGATGGACACTTGGCACTCGCCGTGATTCCTTGATGGTTATCCTTGCTGCTACTTTTGATCACGAGATCATGCCTGCCGTTGGATCAACTGTAATATGCCCGACATCTTTCATTCATAAAATACCGCGGGGACCTTAGACTTAGGAAAAATTAAAACACAGGCCCCGCTAGGACTTAGGACTTAAAATGCGCCCCACACGACGACTTAAGACACATGGTTTAAAACAACTTAAGTGGCTCCCAAAAAGGTAACTCAAGAATATAAGAAACATGGGAAACTTAGGGTTTAGAACGCCATAGAAGACTAAGGGCTAGTTCACATGGCAATTAGGGCTTAAGAACAAGGCATGGATACAACTGAAAAAGGCAGGATTAAGCACCATGTAAACCAAATTTTTACAATCCTAACAAGATCGAAGGAGTTGGGACTGTTAGCACCATTTTTCAAATGTTCCTCATGAATGTTAAGAGTGGTCTTTCCTGTGTTTTGATTATGAGGGCTTTTAAATTTTTAAATTTTAAATGTTATAGCTTTCGTGCTTCAAAGTCCTTGGTAAATTTTCCCTTTTATGTCTTGTTGCAAAAGTCGCAGGTGTTAAGTCATGTTAGCAGATAATGTTGCAAGAATGCGAGATCTGAAGGATGTTAGCCTTGTCACGTAGTCACAGGTTCTGTCTTCATTAGTTCTTTTAAGCTGCGAGTATGCGAGTGAACAAATTGTTATGTTGTAGCTGAGTCGCCAGTGGTTGGCAATTAAAGTCTTTTACCCCGCAAGTGTGCGACATAGTTAGTCTGGAGGTTCGAGTGGTCTCATCGCTCACTCGCCCCGTTAACTAATTTGTAGCATTTTGAGTTGCGAGTGGGCGACGATTATGTTTTAACTTAACCTTGTAGTTATCGCGTACTCGGAGGCGTTATGTCCTAGTCAAGTTTTATGCTGCGAGCTTGCGATAAAGGTTACAAGGGTTGGGCTTCCTAGTTATCTCATACTCGCGAAGGTCAAAGTTAAGTCAAGTTTTATGTTGCGAGCTTGCGACTAAGATCTATTTGGATGAAGATCAGCAGCTGTCGCTTGCTCGCTGATGTAAAGGAATATTGCATATGTTGCTTTGAGCGTGCGACTAAAAGGCTTAATGAAGATGAACGGTCCTCACTTACTCGATAAGTGAAATCATGCTCCGAAATAAGTTGACAGGTTCAATAATGATGGCTAAAGTTGTTCAAAATGTGGTGGGGCCGCTTTGCATGATTCATCAAATAAAAAGTTGTGTCGAGTAACCCAACCAAAAGCAAACAATACAAAGGTTATTCGAAAAGGGAAGGGGTCGAGTAATGATGTCATATCAAATAACATTGACCATCAGTAAGTTCAAATGGCTGCTACAAAAGGGCGAAATAACTCATAGAGTAAGGCAACATTTTGAGTAACTTAAAGGGTAAGTAACATAAAGCAACATTTTGTTCTTGTTCGAGGGCATTTAAGCAATAAAAAAATTAAAGCATTATTTGTATCAGATGAAATGACTAACTTTTTAGGGTTTGTATGACGGTTTCAGTGTGTTGTGTTTGATTTATCTCCCCAAACTGTACACACAAACCAGTAGATGATTGCAGACTGTAACATATTTTATTTAGAAACGAATGGTTAATGACCAAACTGTTGTTTGTTAACGCCGCTTGAGATCTTTCACTGCCATGTGTTGGCGACAGTCATTCCAGACTTCCCCGACATACTTCTCCGACCCTTCTCCTCTGCTCAGTACCCGACAAAGCTATGTCGTGATTATATACCATTGTACCCTACGTCCCGTCGCCAACTACATGGTCATCCATTGCAATCCATATTACCATCCATAATTTATGCTCTTTTATGTATGGATGTGACTCCTAAAGTGTACGTCTGGTGCAATCTGTCGGGAGCATAGCCGTGCCCATCAAATTCCAGACCTAATACTATAACAATAACGTCTAAACAACAAACTAAAACATATAGCTTACGAACTCCCTCTTTAATGTTTTACGTTTTAGTAGGCTATTTAGCCAATACCATAGCAGCATATTCTAATCGTGGAAGTTGGAAGCTTCTTTGATACTTCGGGGAATGTAAAATATCTATCTAGAAGGCCGGTTTTTTTTGACCAGGTAGAATATGGAACTTGTGGCGATAAGCTTTGAACGGTAAGCACCGCCGTGATCCCCCCCCGTTTACGGGATTGAAACCCCGGAATAGAAAATCGCTATAAATACCAACAGAGTCAAGCTAAGTTTAATTGCAAAGCAATCGGAGAAGCAACGAACGCAAAAAGAACGAAGCGAGGAGAAGAGAAGAGAAGAGAAGAGAAGAGAGAAGAGAATGGCGGACGGACTTGTGGTGGCTTGTCACTCCGTAGACACATGGCGCTCCAAGTTGCAGGAGGCCAAGACCAGCGGCAAGCTCGTAAGATCACGCTTCTCTCTTTCCTTTTCATTATACCAGGCATTAGTTGGACATGCTTTATGCTGGCGAATCTGTATTTTACTTTTTTGGGGATATTTGATGATACCCTTTTCTAATCTGACTCTGAATAGCAAAATTTTAAGGAATGGGTTTTATTACAGCTGGGCAAATCTTGAAAATTGGGAAATATACCGGGGGTTCAAATAATGGTACATATTTTGTTACTGTTAGGTAGGTATGCACTTTGGCGAATTAGACAATTGCTAAATTTCATTATTGGGTTTTTTAAAAAGGGTCACAACTTGCAGATCTTGTTGAAAAATCACTCAAATTGTCACAAAATGGCTCACTCAAAACCCAACCGTGGTCTGTTGTAGGGGTGAGGAATGGGTATTTTAAAAGGGTAAGTTGGGTGCGTATGTTTGTTTGTTTGGTTGCTTGCTTTATTGTGCGATATATTGATGCATGTCCATTTTAAAAGGTTCGATTCGACGGTTTGGATGAAAATTCTTTTTGGAATTTTGTTTATTTTAATTTTTAAGTTAATGTCAATATGGAGTCATTCGACGGGCCATAGGGTTAACCATTTCGTTGGGTTTCGTATTAGAAAAGTTTGTGAATTTGGGATGAATTTGGTTGCAGCTTTACCCTTTAGTATAGTATTTATTATATTATTGGTTCTAAGATGAGAGGTTTCAGTCTGTAATTCTTAGTATTAATTATAGAGTATTAATTATAGTATTGGCTGTTTAGATGAAGAGGTTTCAGCGGTACCCCTTAGTATAGTATTGGCTCTTAGATGAAGAGGTTTCAGTCTTACCCCTCAATATAGTATTGACTCTTAGATGAGAATATAGTATTGGCTCTTTTAAAGTTGAAACCTCTTCATGAAATGAATACCCCTCAGTATTGGCTCTTAGATGAAAGAGGTTTCAGTCATATCCCTCAGTATTGGCTTTTTAGGTGAAAGTATAGTATCAGCTCTTAGATTGGCTTTTTAGATGAAAGTATAGTATCGGCTCTCAGATGAAGAAGTTTAAGCTGTATCGGGAATAGTGTAGTATGGCTCATAGATTAAAGTGTAGTATTGGCTCTTAGATGAAGAGCTCCAGACTGAATTGTTAATGAATTTGGATTTTGGTGGAGTGAATAACCCTTATTATTGGCTCTTAGATGAAGAGGTTTCAGCTAATGAATTTGTTAGAATGAATACCCTTGAAAATCCCTCAGAATTGGTTTCTTTGTTGAAGAGGTTTTAGCCATATTTTGTTGACAAAATCATGATTTTGTCGCTAAAATGATTTTGTGAATGATGAAGGTAGGTACCTTCATAAAAAAATAATACTGCATGTAAGAGTAGAACCCTAGAAATGAAGTTTCAGCTGTACCCCTTAGTATAATATTAGCTTTTAGATAAAAGAGGTTTCAGCTGAATCAAAAATGAATTCAGCAGAATGAACACCTTTTTCAGCCATATCTTTATAGATGAAGATCTCTTTAAAAATAATAATACTGTATGTAAGAGCAAAATCCTGAAAATAAGGTCTTTAGTTTTGGGAAGTTATCCTCTCCCGTTGCTAAGACAAATATTAATCAACTTTTCTGAGCTAAACAAGCCAGATGCCAAACTGAAGAATGACGCTTCCCATCTATTTACTACTTTACATATTGAAAGTGTATCTGTGAGCACGTACCTGAAATTTTCCCTACATTTCCCGTTCGTGCATGTTTGAGGGAAAGGGGACACATGCATAGGGAGAGAACCGATACCCTCCCTTCTCAATCCTCAACTTGCAAGAAAACTTGGGGATGTACCCGGACTTGCCCCCAAACTGTAGGATATATTCCGGCTTGTTTGCCGCTTGTTCCAAATTTTTACTGGGAATTCCAAAATTTTTCCTCCAGAAATAAAACCTATTATGATTGCCACTTTTACAACCAAAATACACGCCATTAAGGTTTCAAGTTCTTGTGGCCTGGAAGGCTTAATTCGAATGTGCTAAACAGGCAGCTCCTCAACCTCGCACGGGAGCTGCCCCTTGACCCAGAGGGGGGGTGCCGACTTCAGATCTCTGACATTTATAAACTAAACCAGTTTTGTATAGCTATTAATTATTGATTTTTTAATTCAATTTTTATTCGACTAATACCTCTCTATTTGTTTAATAAAATATTTGCTACCGTGCATTTCATCATATTATTTTAATAAATAGCTCCAATTTCTATCCATTGGGTTCTTTTATAATAATCTCAATTCTTCTTTTCATTGTACTAATTAAGAAATAAACCCAGTTCAAATTGTTCTGTTCTTTCAAGATAGTCCCAATTTCAATCCATTTGGCTCCTTTATAACAGTACCAATTTCAAATCCCAAGGAACATGCAAACTGATGAAATTCGGTAAACTTTTGCATCTAACTTGACAGAAGCAATGCATCCATCCCTGCAGCCAGTAGAAGGCGCATTTGGCAGTAGAGAGAGGTACACCCCATGGAAAATAAGCCAAATGGTTAAAATCAGATAATCTCCCTCCCAAAAAGGGATATCCTTGGCACCAGAAAACCCAGTTGGATTTGATACAAGACCTAAAATTGTAGTCAGTCATCAGTGTAAAGTGAAATGCAGTCAATAAATACAGTTGTTGTGTCAAACAGAAAAATTTCATTAGACAGGAACTTGATATCTATTTGGACATTCCTATAAATGCTATAAAAACAATGTTAGATATAGAAAAATAATGAAATGAAATACAGATCTGTGGTAGCAAACAATAATAAAACACATGGGTTTGTAACTTCCATTTCTTTCTGAAAGCTGAAGACATACACGTTGACATGTTTTATTTGTTAGCCATGATGATATGCTCACAGAACTTACAAACTCACGGCCCATTCTACTACATCTGATATTGCTTTTTTTTTCAAGACATTGTAGCAAGTTGCAGTAAAAGGGTGGGCCCCTGTGAAATGAAGTGTGTGTGTGTGTTTGAATTTGCATATAATAAACCCGCAGTGATTTTTACAGTTGTAAAAAGAATTAGATTACAATAGGGCTCTTAATGTAGATAACAAAGTAAAATAAACCTGCAGAATCCATATACCATTGCTAATAATCATCAGTCCAGATAAGCTTTAACAGTGTATGTTGTAAAAAAGGCTTCAAGTTGCTGGTGACGAAGTAAACGCAATTGCAATGAAATGCATCGGACAGGTAAAATGCCACGCAGAGTTTGTTTTATCATGTCTAGCTACCAATGCAACAGGGTGTACACGCAGACAATTCAAGCGGCATTGCTGTTCCTACTTATCGTTTGTTTTAACTTTTTGACTTCATTTTTGCCACTTTTTTCTTTAGTTTTTCAAAATTTTAAATAAAAATTTAGAAAGTCAAACTGAAAATTTCCATCCACCTGATCAAAAAATAATGCTACAGCTATTTTTAGAGAAATAAATCAAAAGAAAATGCGAACAACAGAAAACCGTTCATTTAAAAAGTCAGCCTGAAAATTCCATCCACCTCATCAAAAAATTATGCTACAGCTATTTTCAGAGAAATAAATCAAAAGAAAATGCGAACAGAAAACCGGAGTACGTTTTTGCTCGACAGTTTTCAACTTTTTGCAAATATGTTTGGGTGAAAACCTAAGCGTAGGGACTAATAATAAAAATAAATGCACGTAAAAAATTATTTTATTAATTAATTAGAAATATTTATACAAATAACAAGTTTGTTTTTTATCGTTTTAGATCAAAGTACATTATGGTATAATATTAATTTATAACACTGGGTTGTGAAAGAACAAAATGTTATTACTTAAGCTCATCTTTATTCTTATGGGAAGTTCGATATTACCATTAGATCACACATGATTTATATTACCATTAGATTACACATGATTTATATGGATGTGAATAAAAGGACGAGTTAAGGATGCAAGTTTTGGTATTTTGGTGGGAGAGATTCACTTTGGTACCTGTAGCCAAGCAAGGTATCTCTGCCTGAATTCAACATGTCTGTTTATAAAGAAGCTTCTCAGTAATAAGTTTTGATCTTGAAGTTTTAAACATCAAGCAGTACATTGAAGATGATTATGTCATCCTTTCGTTTTAAATATCAGCCCCATGTTTCATTTTGGATTTTCTTGATTAAAGTTTTCTGAATACTGGAAAAGTAGCATGCTTTGGATTTGAGGTTTCTGCAAGAGTACGAAGCAATCCTTTTCGATTGTTTGCATTTCTTTTGCCCAAGTGCTTATCCAAAAGAAGTTTGCAACTAGTAGTTCGGCTTACAAGAGTGAAAGTGTCATAGAAGGATTAGCTGTTTTTCCTGCAGAATACAAGAAATGTTATAATTGGGCATTGTTGACTCTCTGTTGTTTACTGAAGTCCTGCTTATGGCTGAACACAGGTGGTTGTTGATTTCACTGCAACTTGGTGTGGTCCTTGTCGGATTATTAGTCCAGTCTTTGTTGAACTATCAAAAAAATATCCAAATGTTGTGTTCTTGAAGGTTGATGTGGATGAGCTGCAGGTATGTTCCTCAAATGATAGGATGAACTAACAAATCTTTAGTAGATTTATTTGAATCAATAATTTGTGCTTTTGCAATTTTGTGATCTTAGTTTTTTGATTATGTAATGAGAATTTCATGATTGTATGTTAAGAACGGAGCAAAGATTACTGATCTGCATCAGAGAAAACCTATGAATTGGAAGGTTAATTAAGTATATCACAATTTGTGGTTATGCAGGATGTGACTGCAGAGTGGGAAGTGCAGGCAATGCCAACTTTCATCTTTATTAAAGACGGAGAGGCAATCGACAAGATAGTTGGTGCTAAGAAAGACGAGCTTGAAAGGAAAGTGGTAGCACTTTCTCAAGCATAGGCCTTGACCTAATTATAAACCGTTCTGTTAATAATTCTACTTTCTATAGGCCTGGCTTGATTATAAATAGTTCTGTTAATAATTATACTTTCTACCGATAGGAAACTTTTGCTGTAATGGCATGCTACCTTGAAACCGTGTGCTATCGTAAGTTACTTGCTGCAATATCATGGGACCCTGAAAACATATTTTGTGAAACATAAATTATTGTTGTTAATGATTTAGTTGTTAGCCTTTGATTTTCTCTAAGTGTTTATGAAACTATTATGGGAATTTAAACAGTGTACTAGTTGCCATTTTAAATTTGTATGGGTGCATGTTTTGTCGTTTACTTCTGTTTCAGTCCCTTTTGGTTTGGGTTTATTACTTTTTTAAAGTACTATTACAGCTAGAGTTTAATTGCTGTCATTCATGTGATTATATTTATAGATAGATTGGCAGATTGCTCATTTTTCTCTGAGTTAACCTGCGTCCTTGATCAAAATGGTATTTGTTCAGCTTTTTAAGAATTATGGGCATCAGAGTTATTCACGAGTGTCAGAAATTTGACTTTGTTCAAATTTTTATGAGCATCTGGTTTGGTTTGGGTGTGTAACTTAATGCATTTTTTACTTTAATTAAGCTCTGTTACGCCAGATTTAATATCATTGCCATAATAATGTGATCGAAGTGTCCATATTTCTTGATTTTTGCCTCTTTCCTATAAGAAAGAGGGCATTAGCTCAACTGGTTTGAGTGATATTGCGAGCCTGGAGACGAGGACTTGGAAGGGAACTGAATTATAATGGACAGTCAACTGCTTTTCTACCTTTCATCATGCGAATTCTCAAAGTAATGTGCTGTTTACTACATCCCCATTTAATCCCATTTCCCTCGTCCTGAAAACTCTTCTGATTCTGAAAGACTGGATTTTTTATATTCATTTGTATGTGGGAAATTTACTATCTGCCATGGTTTAATTGCAAATATTCAGCATAAATTTGACTCGATTTAAATTTTAGGGCATTAGAAATTGGAATTTATTATTTCTCTACTTGAGTCCTATTACAATTAATCGCCGCCATCCGCGTAATTATATTGAAACCAAATTTTTCCCCAATCCTCTGTTACAAAATATTATATGTCTACTTCTCATGGGCATGATAGTGTCTCATTGCTATCAATGCTACAGTTGTTTATGAGCATCGGAGTTCTGCCATCATTAAAAGGTTCGAGAGCATCATAAAATTGACTCAAATCAAATGTTATGGTATCAAATATTGATTCAAGTGCAACTTCATATAATTTCGCTATAAGTTTTATTGTGCTATAGAGTTGTATTATGTTATAGCGATCGTGCCATTCATGTGATTGGTGAATATTTGTAAACGGAGGTATGAACTGACTAGAAGGATTTTGAGGCGCCCTTTGAGAAAAATCAAAACAGAAAAATGCTATTTATTTTATTTATTTATTTATTTTTTATGGAGGTGTCAGACCTGCGAGACAGCCCATCGAGGGTCTAAGCCTGCGAGCTATCAATCAGCGAAGACCACCATTGACAATTTTTAGGAACTCGATATAAACCCACTCGTGCCTGAAACCTCTTCGGCTAAGAGTCAAGGACTGAGGGGCATCCACGCCGCCAAATTCACCCGGGGCATGATCCCCCCCTCATCCTTTATGGTGTCAGAGCCTTGCACTCAGCAAAATCCTTGGTGGGCTCGATGTGAGCTATTCAACTTCACCAGTAGACCAAGGGCCCATTGACAATGATTCAAAAATGTACTTTGTCTTTCACAACCTTTAAAAAGCTGAACCCCTTTAAAAAGCTGAACATAATTGGTTTTCTCATGTTCGAGACTTCATCCTCCTTCCATCTTGCACTTCTTTTCCTGGAGCCCATGTCCTCTTAATATATAATATAATTTAGCGATTTGGGTTTTCTTAAGATTTGAGTAGACAACAAATTTTTATTTAACCTGATTTGATATTAGCTACCTCATCTCCTCCCATACGGCGCGCAAGGAATTCGTACTACTCTAGACGCATTAAAAATTGTGACTACATTATTTCTGGCCGATCAGATCTTCTTTTCATGCATCTGACATGTCCAAAAACTGGCAGTTTTCAACTAATAATTGTGTTAAACCTTGCACAGCTATCGTGCTAATTCAATCCAGGTCAAGCTTTAACAAATGTCCTTCTGTCATCGTAATGCAACGAATGGGGATTGACAACCTCGGTACAAACACCACCTAAACATTCTGACCACTGACATCCATCTTTTTACGCTCCTCAATACTTACCCAATATCAACACCGTAAAACATCTCGAAATCGCCGCCGACAATTGATAAAAGATCAACTATCACATTTAGAGAAACGTGTCAATTTTCTACTGGATTGAAGTTCAACCATTTCCAGAGCATTATGAAACATTTGAAAATTTTAGGATGACATTAAATGACATTAGAAGAATCTAAAACTGAAATAAAAAACAAATAACTTTTACGTCAAACAATTTCATTTTTCAAATTTCTTGTTTACATCATTTGTCAAACAATTTCATTTTTCAAATTTCTTGTCATTTGCCAAACAATTTCATTTTTCAAATTTCTCGTCATTTGAATTTAAGCTATGGTGTATATACATATAACCATATATCCATCCCAACATTACAAATGTTGGTGCAAATGATGTTCTGTTGTTGAAGAGGCGGCTGTTGAAGAGGCGGCTGTTGAAGAAGCGGTTGTTGATTTCATAGCCATCCTCGCTTCTGTTAGCTCTTTTTTCATTTTCTCATTCTCCTCAACCAGTAGTTTATTGGCCTTCAGTCTTGTTAAAGATTTTTTCAATATTGTGTTCTCTTTAGTGACCATTGTTGTTGAAGTGGTGGTTGATATTTTCATGACTGCCCTCAATTCTGCTAACTCTTCTTTGAGTCTTATGTTCACCTCATTTGTTGGTTGAACTGCCTTCAACTCTGCTAGCTTAGCCACCCTCAATTTTGCTAGCTCTTCCTTAAGTCTCATGTTCACCTCACTTAATGGTTGCATCGTCCTCAATTCTGCTAACTCTGCCTCCAGTCTTACGTTCTCTTTAACTAATGATTTATGCCACTCACTTTGCTTGCACCTCCCTCTCTTATTTTGATACCACACATCCACTTGTTTAGTGCTAATATTCAACTGCACAGCAAGGGTTTCTTTACGTAGCTGCATCCCAAAACACAATACAAGATTTAGACAATAGTAGTTAGTTGAAACTTTGATAGCTTTACTCAATAAAGAATGGATAGATAAATCAGTCAACTAGTTGTCAAAGAATGGATAGATAAATTAGTCAACTATTTGAATGGATAGTTGACTGATTTATCTATCCATTCTTTATTGAGTAAAGCTATCAAAGTTTCAACTAACTACTGTTGTCTAAATCTTGTATTGTGTTTTGGGATGCAACTACGTAAAGAAACTCTTGCTGTCAGTTGAAATATTAGCACTAAACAAAGTGGATGTGTGGTATCAAAATAAGAGAGGGAGGTGCAAGCAAAGTGAGTGGCATAAATCATTAGTTAAAGAGAACGTAAGACTGGAGGCAAAGTTAGCAGAATTGAGGGCGATGCAACCATTAAGTGAGGTGAACATGAGACTTAAGGAAGAGCTAGCAGAATTGAAGGCCAGTTCAACCAACAAATGAGGTGAACATAAGACTCAAGGAAGAGTTAGCAGAATTGAGGGCAGTCATGAAAATATCAACCACCACTTCAAAACAACAATGGTCACTAAAGAGAACACAATATTGAAAAAATCTCTAGAAAGACTGAAGGCCAATAAACTACTGGTTGAGGAGAATGAGAAAATGAAAAAAGAGCTAACAGAAGCGAGGATGGCTATGAAATCAACAACTGCTTCTTCAACAGCCACCTCTTCAACAACCGCCTCTTCAACAACATAAATGCATCATTTGCACCAACATTTGTAATGTTGGGATGGATATATGGTTATATGTATATACACCATAGCTTAAATTCAAATGACGAGAAATTTGAAAAATGAAATTGTTTGGCAAATGACACGAAATTTGAAAAATGAAATTGTTTGACAAATGATCTAAACAAGAAATTTGAAAAATGAAATTGTTTGACGTAAAAGTTATTTGTTTTTTATTTCAGTTTTAGATTCTTCTAATGCCATTTAATGTCATCCTGAAATTTTCAAATGTTTCATAATGATATGGAAATGGTTGAACTTCAATCTAGTAAAAAAATTGACACGTTTCTCTAAATGTGATAGTTGATCTTTTATCAATTGTCGGCGGTGATTTCGAGATGTTTTACGGTGTTGATATTGGGTAAGTATTGAGGAGCGTAAAAAGATGGATGTCAGTGGTCAGAGTGTTTAGGTGGTGTTTGTACCGAGGTTGTCAATCCCCATTCGTTGCATTACGATGACAGAAGGACATTTGTTAAAGCTTGACCTGGATTGAATTAGCACGGTAGCTGTGCAAGGTTTAACACAGTTATTAGTTGAAAACTGCCAGTTTTTGGTCATGTCAGATGCATGAAAAGAAGATCTGATCAAAATCAAAATCGGCCAGAAATAATGTAGTCACAGTTTTTAACGTGTCTAGAGTAGTACGAATTCCTTGCGTCTAACATAAAATCAGGTTGAATAAAAATTTGTTGTCTGCTCAAATCTTAAGAAAACCCAAATTGCTAAATTATATTATATATTAGGAGGACATGGGCTCTAGGAAAAGAAGTGCAGGATGGAAGGGGGACGAAGTCTTGGACATGAGAAAACCAGTTATGTTCAGCTTTTTAAAGGCTGTGAAAGACAAAGTACATTTTTGAATCACTGTTAATGGGCCCTTGATCTACTGGTGAAGTTGAATGGCTCACATCGAGCCCACCAGGGATCAAGTCTTGCTGAGTGCAAGGCTCCGACACCATAAAGGATGAGGCCGGGATCGTGCCCCGGGCGAATTTGGCGGCCTGGATGCCCCTCAGTCCTTGGCTCTTAGCCGGAGAGGTTTCAGGCACGAGTGGACCCGTATTGGGTTCCTAAAAATTGTCAATGGTGGCCTTCGCTGATTGATAGCTCACAGGCTTAGACCCTCGCTGGACTGTCTCGCAAGTCTGAACGGTCCATAAAAAAAAGTCTTTAATTTAGGAAAATCAAAACAGAAAAAAAGAGATACACCTATGCATCAAGATTGAACGACAGCGAGAAAAATACAACATAAACAGTGACGAACAGACAGCATAAGACAGTTTTATATATAGAGTACCATTTTTTTCGCTACTTAACCTAGATAAGCATTTGTTTAATTTCATAAGGGTATTGTAGTTACGTCATTCAATTGTCTATGAGCATCAGAGTTCTGTCACGGTTCGTTTGATCGTTAGCACCAGAAATTTGTCTCGATTTTCCTTTTTTATATGAGAAATTTGCAGAGGCATAGCTTTCATATAAATGGCTAACTTATATGTGGGCCAGTGAATTCCGATTGCACATCTCACTTAAGTCATGTGTTTTTAAGCTCTATATTTAAGTGATTTTATTTACGAACGGATCACCTGTTGTGCCTTGATTTTTGTGAACTGAGCTTATATCCAATTTCTCGGGGGCTTCTTTCTTAAAGACGTTTTTAAATCATTGGTCAATTGTTTATGGGCTGCAGAGTTTAATTGCTCGATTGTTGACGAGGTTTAAAAAATTGGCTAGGTTGTTTCGTGTGTACATTAAATCTTAATTATAAAATTTACAGGATTGGTTAGTGATGAGCAGAGTAGTTGTTAGTAATACTTTGTATGCTGTGGTTCATTCAAGAAGGTTGGCAGCTTATGTTCCAAGGTTGCAAGTCAATAGAGTAGTCTGATTTGCAACTTATGTTCTAGTTTTGATTGTAATCGTTTTTGCTCGACTCTGAATATATCCATGCAATTTTTTGTTTGGCGTCTTTAAGTGTTTTCTGAATTTTTTGCGGTTCAACTGATGCTTTTGATTGAGCATCAAGCAGTGCCTTCAAATCATATATTTGTCTGTGAGTGCTATTTAATCCGATTTGTGATTGCTGCATATAATTATAACGAGAATTTCAGTGCTCAATGCTAGAGAAATTAGACCAACTACATAGCATGCCCTTACATAGACAATTGCCTGATTTTTGTTCTACTGAATCGAGACATAAGTTAAATCAATGTTGAACCAGGTATAAGGATTAACAAATTGATGTCTGGGTTTACCTATAAAGCTATTTACTAGCACTTGCACCTTTGAGGGGTGCAAAGGATTAACAAATTGATGTCTGGGTTTACCTATAAAGCTATTTACTAGCACTTGCACCTTTGAGGGGTGCAATGGGTACATCGATAGTAAAATATATATCAAACGATGATTTTGTGGTATATTTATAGATCTCTATCCCTCTCTATTTTTATATCCATGTCTCTCTCTAACTCAAGACACTTTCCCTATCTACCTCACTATCCCTACCTTTACATCTTTCTTGCTTACACACATTGACACTCCTTTCTCCTTCCCTTTATACTTATTTCATCTATTTCTTTATGATCTACTCTATCTATCTATCTCTATATTTATCATCTCATATATGTTTTATCATACCATCTCTTCATCTCCCCCTCTCCTCTCCCCTCTTCGTATTTCTCTCCCTTCCTCTTTGTCTCTCTCTTCATAACTATCTCCCACTTTGATATTTGATTATTATCTATATATGCACTCTCTATTTTTCCCTCCCTATTTTTATCTCTATCAATCTTTTCACCTCTCTAGCTCTCTTCTCTCTTTATCTTATTCATCTCACTGACTCCCCTCCCTCTCACCTTATCTCTCCCTATATCTCTCTATCCCTTTAACTATCATTTACTATATGAAATGGATAACATAGGTTTTTGAAATAAATAATTCAAAATTGACTCTATCTCATCATCTCTCTCTTCCTCTCCATCTTACTCTATATCACTATATCTCTTTCTCGTCCTCCCCATCTCTCCTTTTTGACCTCTCTCTCTCTCTCTCTCTCTCTCTCTCATTACGCTGTAGGCGTTTCCCTCTTGGAAAGCTTCGACTTGATTCTAAAGATCTACAGTTGCTATTGGTTAAAAGGGGAGTGACTGCCATTGAAAGCATCGCTACCGTTCATCGTTTTCCATTACCGTTCATCGTTTTCCATTTTACACGTAGCTTGTTTTGTCCACTTTACATGTCGCCAGTTGTTTTTTACATTTGCATTTGTTTTTGTTTACGGTCGTTTGGATGTTTCGTAGGAGAATCAAAGACCCATCAATGATAATAATCTCATCCGTCCATTACCACATAAATGTCTTCAGGGTCAAATTTGTCCACGAATGTATCGAACTCAGACGACCACTATGCAATTCGATAAATTCCCATCTTTGATTTGGCTGAAAAGGCCCAACTACTCGCTTGCAACATCCTCAGGCGGTTCATAGTGAAGAGGGGCAATGAAGAAAGTGACACCTTCCTAGGCGCAAGACCAAAAGGCAGCTTTCCTCAATAGCCTATTATATCGCAGAACATTTCATAAATGAAGAATGCAACCTTTACATAAATTGGAAAAGGAGATGCCTATAATACGCTTGCTTGGATCAAACACAAGCATCCTTCAAGCAAGTTTATAGTTGTAGGAGGCATGTTGGGAAATCTCTTAGAAAAAGACTGCTTAGGAAATTGTGGAGGTTGACGGATATATCTTCGAGCATTATCACTTCGCAAGAAACCAAGATCATAATCATTTGGGAACCAATATACTGTTTGGGAAAACAAAAATGGAAAAAATTAAACATTGGGATTCAAGACAAGCATATAAGAGCCCTTGCTACTTTGACTCAATCACTGTTTATAATAAATTTCTTCTTAAATGTTTCAAACTGAGGCACCCCTGTATTATTAAGAACAAGAGAGAGAGAGAGTGCACTAACATTACCTCAGTAATAAGCCTTAATTGCTGAACATAATCTTTCCCAAGAAACAAGGGCTCCTGTTTCAGTATTTCCATAAATATGCAATCGACAGACCAAATGTCAATAGCAGCTGTATACTCTAAACAATTTAAAAGTAATTCTGGTGCTCGATACCAACGAGTGACAACATATTATGTCATAAAGTTTGCTTCTGATGTAGTCTATAATATACAAGTATGATACCATCTTTAATAATTTGAAGACTCTGGAAATGGCTGTTAATGAACTGACCTCTCTATTGCACGCAAGACACTTAAAACCCTAACTGCCAATAGTCCAACCAACTTACTACATCTATCTGCAACATGCAGTCCAGGTGTCTACTTCGTAATCTCCAGCGTTCCACGGGTTTTATTAAACCACGAGCTTTATTAGGAAATCAAACAGTTGAGCTTGGCGTTTGAAAACGTATTATTCTATTTTCTTTCAAGCCGGTTGATTTTTCAAAGCATCCACCCATTGCATTGTCTCATGGTTTCATATTTTGGGCTTTCTAGGTTATCATTGCAAAGTTTACTTTTCTAACTTGGGCCATCTTTTATTTATTAAAATAAAATATTTAAATAATAATATCTTTAAATATTAAGTATTATATTGTTCTCTTAAATTATAAAATGCTTATTGTACATTGATTTACCAAATATTTATTGAAAACATTATCTTTTTAAATATACAATAGAAAAATATCTTTAGATTATTTACAAGTATAAATAAATATTTAAATTAATGGGCAATAATTTTTAAATTAAAAATGAGAACGAATGGGTTAATGTTGACAATTATAAGGGTGGTTGGAATGGTTTGGAGAGGGCCTTTAAATTGATGTTAATAATAATGTTTTGAAAAAAACCCCTTTCATGGACCATTGCCATTTTTAATATTTCAAATAGCACGTTTAAGATAGCATGTTAATAAAGAATATTTCAAATCCTTTTGATCTTTGTTTTATCTAATACTATAATACTAGAATTGTTTAACAATAAGATATTGGAATTATTGTTTATATATTAATATTCAAATAGTATAATACTATAGTAACTTAACAGTATTAATTTAATATTAATATAATTAATAATATAATCCTCTAATTTATATGTGCATATTAACTCAAGATTAAAAATAAATATTCTCCTACATGCTCTAAATCAGAAAAAAAAAGATTTCATCTTATGTTTTAAAACATATTTTAAATTCAATATACATATTTGTGGTTGTAATAAAATTCATTTGTAAAATAAAACATAACTATTCATTAAATCTAAAAAGCCAAATGGTTTCAAAACTATATTATTGATATTTTATATATTAAACATAATATAAAATAAATTATGTAAAATATAATTGTACTTATTAAATATAGTTCTTTTTTTTGCAACTATAAAAAGTTTTGAAATTTTTAGGGATTTGTTTCGAAGCTAAACTCCACAATACATGATACCATACTTACATTAGGCTTGAATCTATTTATTCTAAATTTTTGTCATGTTTAAGTCTAAGATTGTGCTTAGAGTTTGAGTTATGATATTGTTTAGGTTTAAGATTAGGGGTTACCATAACTATTATGATTT
Source organism: Thuja plicata (assembly GCA_018584345.1). Lineage (NCBI taxonomy): Eukaryota > Viridiplantae > Streptophyta > Pinopsida > Cupressales > Cupressaceae > Thuja > Thuja plicata. Next base: position 7,613,617 of record MU226986.1, read on the forward strand.
GGCTTAAGGTTTATATTATGGTCTTACTTATAATTACAATTAAAAATTAAGCTTAATATTTAGGGTTAGTGTTAATGTAAGAGTTTAGATTTAAACCATGGTTAGGGTTAGGATTTATGATGTTGTTTAAGATTACAAATTAATGTTTGGGATAGAGATCGTGTTAGGGTTGGGGTTAGGGGTGTGAATAGGCTTAGGGTTAAAATTATGATTAGGGTAAAAGGTCACATCATTGTTTGTATAATGGTTAGATTTAGGATTTTACTTAGGTTTAAGGTTAGGATTGAGGGTAAATATAGGTATGTGATTAATTTTATTGCTAAAGTAAGTGTTTTTATTATGGTTAGGGTTAGGATAATCATTACGGTTTAAGTCATGATTATGGATAGGGTTGTTTACAACTTAGATTATGGTCTTGTTTAGGATTAGGATTATAGATTCCACCTTGATGCTTGCAATAAGGCTTAAGATTAAGGTTAAAGGAAAAACAACATTGATTATCTTAGCTTTTTTACATTAAAGTACGATCGATTTTCCCCCCTAAATTAACTTCAGTATCAAGGGTGGAACATAAATGTTGGTTCGGGAATGACTATTAGAACAATCAATTAATATAAGAATAATTCTAAGAGTATTATCACCAATTATTCCTGCTAAGATTAAGATCATATTTAAATGCTTGTTTGGTATAATTATTTAAAATACTTTTAAATGAAAGGGAAAACTTTTTCCCAGCACGATTATTCTTTGAATTACAACTTATACCATATTTACATTCATTTCTCGCAGGAAAAGGAAACAATCATGAATAATCATGAAATCATTGAAGTCGTAAGTGGAGACACAACAAAGAATGTAAGCAACCCTCCAACTCCAATTATAGTAGCCACCATACTACAAGAATCGTGTTACTCAGTGAATCAACCAACAAATCTTGCAACCAATGTCTAGTCTCTATCTATGATTTTGTCGACCAATTGTCATGATATTGTGCAGAACTTCAAAGTTGAATCCATATCCAAGCTGAAGTGTTTGGGCGAGGAAAGTGAGGGGAATTAAAAATGCATTGCCTCTCCAAATGCATCCTCTGTTCAAGCTCCAATTTTTGGAAATAACAGCTCTGAGGCTTTGATTGGGTTGAAACACTTGGTAGAAATTTGCGAAGAGGCTCTGAGGAAATCTATTTCATATATAGAACATATCATTACATACACAGAATATATAGCGAGATACATAACGAGGCATAGATAGAGATATAGATGGTGAGATAGATTGATAGAGAGATAAGGAGATATAGAGAGACAGGAAGAGGGAGAGATAAAAGTTATTTTAAGATATTTTTATAAAATTCTATCTTTATGTTTATTTATATAATATAATATTTTTATTAAAAATTAAAATATCAAATTATTTTTTGAAAATAAAAATAAAAATAATGTATTTATACAATATTCGCATGGATAATATTGAAAGGCTTCTTATTATAATAATTTTGTCACTTTATTCTTCTTCATCATTTAGAATTTGTTATTGAGAATAAGTTATGTTAAACTAATAGTATCAAAGCACAATCTTTACCATTTTGTGTACGCTTTTGATTATATCTTAATAAATTTTACTTTTCTATGTATTTATCTTATTTCTCAAGACATTAAATTTTTTTATTTCTACTCTCAAGTTTTTGTTCTTTTTTTAGTTTAGAACATTTTATTTCTTGAAATTGTCTTTAATACACCAGATGCCCTCGTGATATTCTAATCCTATTGATTATAGGCATCTGATAATAACACATATAAATGACATCAAGATAAGGGTATAAAATTAATTATAAAGTTAATAATATGTTATTTATATTATGATAATTTGTATTTTGTATAATGTATTACATGTTTTAAATTAATTTAATATTTGTTATTATCAAAGGTATAAAAACAATTTTAAATATCGAGTGTGTTCAAATTTGTACATGAAACAATCTCACCCTCTACAAATTAATAGATTTTCATTTAATAGTAAATGCTAAGTCTTTTTAATTACATTTTGAATGTGAAATTGAATGTAAATTATAAATATATATTTTTATTGCATTGGTAGTATGATTTTTAACAATCTCAACCTAATGACCTTTCCATAACTCTACGACGTTCCCATTGCACACTAAGGTACGATTGCTAGTCTTACCCCTTTCTTTACCTTTCACCTCTCTCTACCTATATCTCACTTCCTCTATTTCTCTTTGTTCTACTCTATCTAGATCTATCTACCGATCTCCATATCTCTCTATCTTGACCTATCCCTATACCTCTCTTTAACTAATTTCCTTTCTCTTCCTCACCCCCCCCCTCTCTCTCTCCATCTCCATCTTCCGCTACTATATGCATATATCTATTTGCATCTCTATCTCTATTTATTCATATGAGGTTTTTAAAAGAAAAAAATTGGTGGTATTAAGTTATAAGAATTTCTATTGAGTTCCCAATTTCCTTTTTAAGAATCAAATTAAATTAGATATGTAGATTTTATACGATTTTTACACTTGTAAGACTAGTAAGATATAGTGTGGAATAAAAGAGTAGTTGGTTACACCAATAGTAAAATATATCAAATGAGTATATATATATATA
>MU226986.1:7616525-7626599 GCA_018584345.1 Thuja plicata
CCCTCTGACAACCTAATCTCTCTCTCTCTCTCTCTCTCTCTCTCTCTCTCTCTCTCATAAGTATTACCACAAATATAAATATGTTGATAATTTTTTCTTTAACTTACAAATTTAATCATGTGAATTCTTATATTCAAATAAAATTGTTCAAAATTGATTTATAATCAAAAGTTAATTGAAGTATATTTAATAAAATAGAAATGGGCATTTAGAACGGTTAATTGATTTAAATTTAAAATTTATTAGCTTTACAATATGTTTGTTTAAGAAAATGAGGATGATGAAGAAAATAGGAGGATAGTGCTTCTCCAATGCTGGGTGGAAGCCCAAAATCAGACTCCGCCGAAAGTTCAAAGAATGATTCTACCTCAGTATTGGATTGATACCAAGAGAAGATTTTTTGGGTCTTTATGTATATTTTTGTATTTTCTCTCTACCGTTTCTTGGATTATGCTCTGTACAAACCCTCTTGTGCGTGTTGAGCCTAAGGTGCTCCCTTTGCTGCTCTCAATCCTGTTGTTTGGATTGGGTTTTGTTTATGCAATTTCTGATACTCTGTGATGTTTTTAAATATTTCATATATATATAAAATTATCTGGTCTCAGCCCTTTAAGGATTAAAAAAAAATGTTTGTTTAAGATTTGTAGATGATTACTTTGAGCTTAAAGCTTACTTCATTCCATTCACAAATATTAAAATATAATACAATTAAATTTTTTTTTAATTAAAATAAATAATAAATACCTAATTAACAAAATTTAAAAAACTAAATCTAATTTAAATTAGCAAATTAAAAAATTCTACGTTAAAAAATCCAAGCATGTATTTACATAGAACAATACCACGTTAATTAAACCTGTGGCAAATTTCTGTCGTATTTTTACTAAACCCAATGATTTTCCATTTCTGTAATTATCTAAAGTAATGATTGTGTCTAGGCCAGCTGTGATTAATTTATCATCCTGAAATGCACCACTTACATGAAAATCCCAAAAATGTGGAATTCTTCCAAAACTTAGATGATTTTTTTTTTTACAGTAGTGAAATATTTATTTTATCTGAAGTCTACTAGGCTATTCTCATTAGTTTAAAATTTTCCTCAAATTTCGTAGATTAAAAAAATGATTATTGTGACATTTTGAGCGAGGATGATATAACATTCACGCCAGTCAAGGACATTATTTAAATCATTATATTTTCCAGGTGCAAGTGTCTTTCCACATTAGATATTTGAACCGTCTAAGGATCAAGAGGGATGCATAAATATTAGGTTAAGGTACTTGGTAGATCCTCTGGTATTGTATCTACTGTCTATGATGTAGACACCGCCAAAAAAAACCCGACAAACCGAACCATGCACCATTTCCATTTTTCTCGGCACCATTTCCCCTTTTCACGACACCATAATAAGCCTATCTGCTTAAATATTTTAACTGCATCTCGTCAACATTTTTCTTACAACTATTATTTGTTGCTCCCGATCAAAAAATAAAATAGACAAATGGACTCTATTATATTATGGATTACGGGTTTTTCTTGGCGGCGTCTAGAAAAGAGGAGAGTGGGTCACCCTACCTAAGCCCACGAGAGGAACCTCTTTTCTATTCATAATCATGCTAATTGATCCATTTATGTTGGCTATACTATCTTAAATTGTAAGCACCTATAACTAGATGCTCAATTAGGCCCCATTTTAGCATGTATGGGTTCCCACGTTGATTTCTAGCAACTCTAGCTCTGCACCGCTTATCTTCTAACATCTTCTCTGCAATCCCCATTCCTAAACCATATTTCAATGAAATTTTTAGGGGAATAGGTTGCCCAGGCTAACCTATTCCCCTTGGTCTTTCTTGAAATTCAAATCAGGCGTCCATCTTATTGGTTAAGCATGAAATTTGAAATCTCACTGGCTTCCTTTGAGTTTTGAGCTCTGAAATGTTGTGAGAGCTATAAAAAAAACCCACCTCTCCTCATTTGGACAAAGATCAAGTTGGAATTCAAGCTCTCTCTTACAATTTCACTTTCAAGCATTCTAAGGTGTTTTCAAGGCAATCTTCTCCACGAATCAAGCTTCATTCCCTCACTGAAGGCCAAGCAAATGATTCCACCATCAAGGAAGAAGATCATAACATTAACATACATACATCCAAGCATCCATCTACATACACACATTCAAGTCTTCAACTCTTCAAGTCATCCATCTTCACATCAAACATTGTGGCAAACTACAACAATCAAAATGCAAGGCATGTCTTTCATGATTTCCTTTTAGGTTTTTGTGGAGTCAAATCCATTGCATCAACATTCTTGATCACATTCAAAAAATCACTTGCATCGCCAAGGTACAATATGCTTCATAATTCCAATCGAGTCTTTTCTCTATGTTAGCACACTTTCCTTGATTTCATTTTATTTCAAGGTTGATTCCAAACTAAGGTTTGACTGAAGCGAATCTCTCTCTACACAATAATTTCCTTCTTTTATGTGTAGGAGAAGGTGGTGCTCACACCAGATCAGATCTAGCAAGTTCATGACCTTGCAAATAGTCTTCAACTGAAAACACTTGGAAGTGTAGGGAACAGGTCGGCCTAGGTGACCTAGTCCCAAGAATAGGTCTACCTAGGCAACCTAGTCCCCTCAAAACACCATCAAATTGAAATCACGAGTTAGTCACAACTTTTGGTTCTTGTTTTTGGCATCCGCCCTAGTTTATCAGGTTTATGTCAATCTGTGTGCATAAAAGGTCTATCTTTTCTCCCATTTCATTCTAGTTCTTTCATCTCCCTATCAATTTTCCATAATAGAAAAGGATCATTGCACTCATTCTACACTTAAGTCTTCCTTGAGCTTAGTGGGTCATCTTCCTTCCAAGTGTGCCATAGGAAATATGATTGATCCACTTGGATCCCATTTCTTATTGTACAACAACAAGTAGTTATTTTTGTTTAATTATTGGTCCATTTTTGTTAAATGTAAAAATAGAGTTAACAAAGATGTATGATTACTAATAGGTATTTTTCCATTTATTAAGAGAACATCTTCAATTTGGTTGTAACATAGTTGATAAAGTCGGTTAGTCCTTCACGGAAAAATATCGAAAAAGGTAATTACTTATTCCCGCATTTGTGTTGAAATTGATTTAAGTAATCCATTACCAAATTCTATGGAAATCCAGTTTGGATCAAACTCGTGGATTCAACAACTTGATTATGAAATCTTATCATTTCATTTTCGAATCTATCATGAATATGGGCATTTGTAGAGGATGTATCCTAAATCTAAACCTGTAGGGAATTCTAGAATTGGACTGGATGTTTCACTAAATAGAATGAGGAAGGCTCCTATGTTTGCAAACAAGGATGGAATTTTCCCTGTTAAAACCTGAAACAAGGGAAGAGATCTAAAGTGAATCTTTCATGACAATCAATCTGATGAGGTTTTTAACAGGTTTGATGCTCTAGATGATCTTGATCAATTTGATGGTGCTACAATTCCAATCTTCCTATGGGTTAGGAAATTTTGGCTCCAAGGGATCTAATTGGGGAGTAGGATAATAGTGCTCAGACTGGGCCACATGAGTAAGTTTTAGGCATGCAAATGGACATAGATGCTCCTTTAGAGTCCTCAAGTGAATTGGGAGGAATTAGAGGTATTGAGATTAGGGATTGTTTAAGCCTCATTTGCACTAGAATTATTGAGGATAAAGTTCCACATGACGACAAAAAGAGTAAAGGGACCCCAAGTGTTCTGGGAATTAAAAAAAAAACCCTCAAAAAGGGAAATCAGGAAATTCCTTTAAAGGTAGGTAGGAAGAAGGATCAATAAAAGGTGAAGCTAGTGGGTGAGACTTTGGTAGAGTTTGGATCACTTAAGACCATTTATTCCCATGTTTCTCTATCTCAAAAATGATTGTTCTTTCATGGAATGTAAGGGGGTTGTATAAAATCCCTGGAAAAAATATTATTCGAGAGTTGATTGTCTCTTATTATCCCGATGTAGTTTTATCTAGGAAACTAAATTATCTGTTGATGGCATGTTCAATAAGGTGTCAAAAATTTGGCCTCAAAGTCACTATCAGTGTATTCGGGCTCAAGGTAGTTCTGGGGATATGGCTTTCTTGTGAGATCCACGTAAGATTGTACCACTTTTATGGATTGGTAGTAGGTCTTCTATCTCTATGGTGGCTACAAGCTATGAATCTGGTGAGAACCTTCTCTTTACTAATGTTTATGTTCCAACTGAATTTTTGGGGAAGTCTCTACTTTGGTCACATATAAGATTGGTTTAGTCTCTTGTTCCTTTATTCCCCTATATTTCGACAAGAGATTTTTATGCAATCTTAAGGAAGAGAAAAGGGGGGAATTCACAAGCTAGATCCTTCTGTTTTCTTTCTAAAGAACAATATTGAGTTTTTAAGGGTAATGGATGTTAAACCCTCCGATGGTCTATTTATTTGGAATAATAGAAGGTGTGGTTAAGAGGATATAGAAGAAATAATGGATATATTTCTAGTCTCTTTCTTTTGGATTGAGGATAATTGGAATACTAGTTCAAATATTTTGGATTGGAGAGGTTCTAACCATTGACTAATCAATCTTTCTCCTACTAATTTTCATTTATCAAAGAAGGCCTCTTTTAAGTTCATCTCATGTGGCTTTAGGATCCATCCCTTCACAATCTCATGGAAGAATAGTGGAGTAAAGGGAAACCTTCTTATAGATCTGCAATGTACTCCTTTGTCAAGCAATTGCAATTTGTTAAGTAAATGTTGAAAAGGTGGAAAAGGACGGGCTTTTGTAATATATTTCTAGAAAAAAAGAATGCTCAATCTTGGGTTGATTCTATTACCCACCAAATTAGGGATCAAGGTTTGTCTAAAGATTTATACAGAGAGGAAGCAATAATGGTGAATTAGCTAGAGGAGTGGGAATTTTGTGAGGAGATTTATTGTAAGCAAAAGGCTTGGGTAGATTGGTTGCAAGAAGGGGACATAAACATTAATTTTTTTCATAATATAGTAAAAGATAGAAGGCATGGAAGCTCAATCACTTCTCTAATATCCTCTGATGTAATTCTTGTATCCTCTCATAAGGAGATTCCTCTGGAGGTTGAGGATTCTACACCCGCCAGGGAGGAGGAAATACTTGTGATGGATTGCATTCCTCCCCTTATTTCTAATGAGATGAATGAATATATCACTTGACCTATTTAATTAAATAAAGTTGAAGCAGTGGTTTTTGAAATGAAGAAGGGTAAAGCTCTAGGGCCAGATGGCTTCCCTATAGAATTTTATTATGAATTTTGGGAAATGATTACACTGGATCTCTTTGAGGTTGTGTAGGAATCCTTCAGGAACAAACAAATTATCAAATATTTGAATGCTACTTTCCTTTCACTTATTCCTAGAAAGTTAGGATAAAATTATCTTGATTCCTTTAGAATTATTTCTCTATATAATGTGCCCTACAAAATTATCAAAATAGTTATTTTTAGAAAGGCTTAAGCCATGGATGAATAGATTAATCTTCGAGGAGAAAGGAGACTTTGTTGTTGGGAGATTTTTTTGGATGAGATTATATAGAAAGAGGCTATACATTCTATGACAATCTTTAAGGAGCAAGCTATGTTTATAAAATTGGACACAACTAAAGCTAATGATAGACTCAAATGGACCTTTTTGCATAAAGTGCTTGCCTTTGGATTTGGAATTGAATGGATCGGGTTGGTGATGATCTGCATCACTTCCTCTTCTTTTTTGGTTCTTATTAATAGCGAGCCCATGGAGTTATTTGGCACATTAAGAGGTCTTTGACAAGGTGATCCCCTTTCCATGTACCTCTTCATTTTAATGCCTAAAGTTTTGAGAAGATTTATAAAGTCCAGGGTCAGAAAGGGTTTGATCCAAGATTAGATTTAGGGTCATGATATTCCTTCCTCTACCCATCTTCAATTTGTAGATGATACTGCTCTTATGGGTGTTGCTACAATTAATGAGGCTACCAAATTTAGAAAATATTAAGATATTTACTTAAAAGCCTTTGGAAAAAATATTAATATATATTCTTTATTAATACTCTTTCTCTTATTCAAGCCAAGATTGCTACAATTCTGAGATTTTTTATTGGAACACTTCCTTTTGTTTATCTTGGAGTTTCTCTTTCAAGAATTTTCCTACATGGGGGGTCATGGTAGGAGATATTTGATAAGTTCCAGTGTAAGGTTAGTCATTGGACTAATATATGGCTCTCAATGACTAGTAGAGTGACTCTTTTGAAGTCATTGGTCCAAGAACTACTTGTTTTATAGGTGATTTGTGTAGACAACTCCGACAATATTTATTAAAGAATTTCTTTCCAGAAATTATTTATGGAAAGGTAACTTACTTTCATCAAAGTAGAGTTTAGTTAAATGAAATTCTATATGTAGGTAAAAGAAGGATGATGGTCTCGTTCTTGAACATGTAGGAATGGATGGTCGTGTCATGGTTGCTAAACTCTTCTAGAGACAATGTATCAGCTGGGTGGTCCCACAATAGTGTGTCCCACTTTTTGGCCAACTTTGACACAGAGATCAACATTCTGAGAAAAAACTTCACTTTTGAACACTTGTTGCTGCAAAACTATTAGGAATTTGAAGATGATGTAAACTAGAGTCTTTTAGAATTTTCTTTCTATAAGTTTCTAAATATATTTAAAAAAATAAATTTAAAATTCATTTAAATTTATTTTTCCTTCTCCTTCGAAAAGTGGTTTTTGTGAAAAAACTTTGTTTTTAAGAAGTGGCTGTCACTTGGATTAGCATAATTTTTTTTTTCAAATATGATAATGATGTAATTATTTTGAGATTATATTTATAACTTCAATATCTAAAGGATGCAATTGGTTTCATTCATTTTGGGTCAATATTTCATAGTTTATTAAGTTCTAAAGTGACAGTAACTGTAATTTAGACATAAGGTCACTTGGATCGCTCTAACTTGATCTGTATATATCAAAATTTATTTTTTAATTTTTTGTATAGAAAGGTGAAACACATACTCTTTTCCTACATATTTTTTATAATTATTTTTTTGTAATTTACTATTTTTTCCGAAGCCTTGAAGAGACAAGTTGTTGAATGACCAAACAACCTATGTTTAGTTAAATTAATATTTGAAAGTGACAATGAACTCAATATGTATTAAAATTATATCCATTAGAAATCTTGTTCCGAATAGCATCATTTGACATCATGCATTTCAGAAAAGCAACTTGTTTGGTCCTTGTCCCAGGCCTTGAAAGGCCATTTTTTTAGAGTTTTCTTTTTTCTGAGGGCAAAATTTTAATTTAGGGGTCTTCGCGCGAAACACCCCTTCACATGAAGTCATCCGAGGGGCTTCGTGCGAAGGGTCTTCACGCGAAGACCCCTATGTGAATAGTCTAGCAAGAAACACCCCGCCGAAAGTTTACCCAACCTACTTCGCGCGAAGTAGGTCAACTAATTGTGAATTTGTTTTTAAAAAAATATAGAATGGTATAAATGTAAAGTTTTTTATTTTTATTTTTTACCGAATTGCAATAAGTTAATTCACTTTTTCTATTATTAGTCAATTTTTACAAAGGCGTTTTTTGGAGAAGGATTGCAATTTCTATTTTTTCAAAGGCATAATTTTGGAGACGAGAAATATTAGATCAAAGTATTATTTTGAAGAAGAGAATTTTTATTGCCGATCTTTTGGAAGACATTTTTTGGAGAGAAGAAACAGGGAACAAGAAGGGAAGACAAAGTAAATCTGCTAGAAAAAGGTCACTTGGTACCAAACAAGGAAATCGTGAAGCTACATTGGCATATTATCATAACACTAAAGAAGGTGAAGGATAAGATGAAGTAGGAGGGTCAAGTCAAGTTGAAGAATTGCACATTGAAGAAGGGTTGGGCTCACTCCCTATGGAAGCTCAAGAAATTGATGTTGGAGAAGGGTTAGGATCACGTGCTCCTACTGGTATGGATGAACTTATAAATTTAGCTCAAACTATAAAGAGAAATTATAGAAAGTTAGATCATTTACTTATAATGGATATGGAGAATTTGAGATCACTTGCTAATGTTCAACCATTGAGTCTTGCTAAGAAGAGGTCAATGAATAGGAGAGAAAGAGAAATATTGGCTAAATTTGATAATTTTGAAACACTTGAACAAGCTTAATTGCTTTCAGTTGTACTTATAAACAAAAATTTGGAAAGGGCATTAAAATTATTGGGTATAGACACAACATCAAAGAAGAGAAAAGTTGTTGACATGCAAACTGATATGATTGAAAATCTTAGGAAAGGTTTGAAACAGGTAGGGAAGCGATCTCGAACTAAAGGTAAGACCATTAAAAGAAAAGTTATGTTAACATCCATTGTAGGTAACACTATGCTCCAAAAAAGATAAATATCTTCAGTTTCTTCTCAGGTTGGTTTTATTAGGAAAACAATATCATGAAATGTTAATAGGAGAATGCTTTTGGATGATAGCACCTTGGAAGGCAATTGGGCAATTATGTGTAGAGATCCTTGTTCTGATAGGATTGATGGAGGAAACAAGGATTTGGTCACATTATTTTAAAAATGATAATACACGTCCTTCATCAAACAATAGAGATGTTATCAGACATATAATTTCAACTAATCAATATGAATATCATATGAAACATTGGTTGGACACAACACAACATGAAATGTATGTGTAATTTTGTCGTTCAAATCCTAATATAAGATTGGGAAAACATTGTTTGAAAGATTGAAGCCATATTATATCAGGAAAAACAAAGTGTTAGAAACTTGTTGTTTTCGTTATCATATTGAATTTGATCTCCACTATCAGGTTTTTCAAAATTTTTTAGAAGACACTTATGGTTTGAAAATGCTCCTCCTAGTAGACGAAGTGAGTTCATCTCATCCATTTTATGTGACAAAAGAGATGATGCAACTGGACAAATAAATTGCATAAAAGGAATATGTCAAACATATGTTGATTTGACTCTTTTTCCTTTGAAAAATTAAAACATTGATGTAAAAAAGATGGTAAATTGCAAGAGTTACAAATATGTAAAGAATGAAACAAAATTTGGGAAAGAATCCAAAAGGTTAGAATATGTTGAAGAGGAGATAAATGTTGTAGTATTTATGGAAAAATGTAAAAAATTGATTCAACCCTACATTCATCATGATTTTTTTGCAAAGTCGCAAGCACAACAACTCCAAACACTGAGAGACAATTTCCCACTTGGAACTATTGTATCAGTTGTTGATTTCACATAAAACTATTCCTTTATTCATCAAAAGGAAATTCAATCAGAATACTATTTTTTAGAGAAAATTACTATTATGATACATGTGTGTTATCGACACACACAATTAGATTTGGATGGTATTCAAATCACATTTGAAGCACGGTTCATCAAGAAAGAATATCATTTTTATATAAGTGATGATAGAGAGCATGACATTTATTATGTAGAACACTGCTTCAAGATGTTTTTTACAAATTTGAAAGAAAGAGGTATAAACATTGATAAACATTATGTTTGGTCAGATGGATGTGCTACACAATTCAAATCATCCAGACCATTTTATGCACTATGTAGATATCATCGTAATGAAAACATACCACATGTCTGGAGTTTCTTTGAGAGTGGACATGGAAAAGGTGAACATGATGGTGCTGTAGCTTGCATCAAACGTGCTCTATGAAAGTATCAAATGAATTATAAGGGAGTTCAAATAAAAAATGCACATGATGTTGTTGAATGGTGCAAGACACATTTCACACCAAATGAGAATGACACATCGTCAGGAATGACTCAAGTGGTACCACATAGAAAATTTTGGGAGATAAAAAGTATGCACACATTTTTTAAATTATTCATGTGTGCACGATACACACACACACACATATACATATACATATACATATACATACACATACATATATATATACATACATACATATATATATATATATGTATATATATATATATATATATATGTATATATATATATGTATGTATGTATATGTATATGTATATGTATATGTGTGTATATATATATA
>MU226986.1:7631321-7643353 GCA_018584345.1 Thuja plicata
TCATTTATCTTCAAAGAGATAACTCCAATCAGATCACATGGGTTACTCCACCCATCTCTCTAGTCCACATGGGTAACTTCACCCACCTCTTCAGTTCAAAAAGGTAACTCATAATTAGCTCTTCAGTCAACCAAACTCTATCTCCTCTTTACCAAATGAAGAGGTGGAGTTTACTGATGGCTTCTCTAGTTCCTTTTAATCTCAACCATTCATCTCCTTATCTCTGGGATTGATCTCAATCGTTCATATCATCACCAAATCCTATATAATAAACCCTTCATAACCATTTGAAGGATCCAGGATTTCAAGCTCTCGTGCGCCATTACTCCGTCAGTTTGGTTCTAGCATTCAAGCCATCTTACGATCACACACCCATTTCAATTAGCAACTTCTCAACACTTCTCAAGTCATAGACGCTGCCCCACCAATACTGAGCATCAATAATAGCATTTCAGAAGGAGTAGAGAGAGACAATAGAAGCTTCAAGCATCGTGGGGTTTGCATTCATTTGTTTTCCTTTCTCTTGCTTGTATATTTTATTGATTACATTTCATTATTATTTGTTTTAGTAGTATTGTGTATTTGGTTTATATCATTTGTGAAACCTTTGCTACTGACTCTTGCCTTTGGAAAGCTTGGGAACCACGGATCATGACCGAAGAGAGGCGTACAGATGGTAAGTGGTATCCTCCACCTCTGAAAACCCTTAATGTTAATATTGATGGGTCTTCTAGAGGAAATTTGGGACATGCAGGAGTTGGAAGAGTCTATAGGGATAACTTCGGTAATTTTATCTTCTTATTCTCAAAATATAAGGACAATTAGACTACTAATTAAATGGAGGCTCTTTTTGTTCTCTTAGCTCTAGAAAGAGGGCGTTCTCTTGGATGGAGCAAGATTATTTGTGAGTCTAATTATCAAGTAGTTGTGAATATGTTGGATAGACAGAAGATGGATGATGTTGATGAAGGACCTAAGAAACACTGATTTGATAACACCCAAGAACAACTGCATGCAAGTACCTGTTACAAGAAAGAAGCAAAAAGGAGGAAAAAGAAGAAATCAGAAGCTCAGAGAAACTCAAAAGAGAAGAACAAAATGTATTCTAAATTATTAAACGAATAATTACAAGGTTCAACCTATAAAGGTGAAAAAAACCCTAAAGACTAAAAAGCTAGGTTGCACATTAATAATTAATATAAATATTAATTATAATATACCAAACCTAAGAGAAAGCTTAAACAAAAAAGAGTAATGAAAACTTAATTAATTAAATCAATAAGTCAACTAAAGGGAAATTACTCTAACCCACCCCTTAAGCGAAGCTTAGGAGGTAAGCTATGAAAGAAAGAAAGAGGGTCCTGACAACAAGGCCTGATCACGTACCCAATACAAGGAAACATATGTAAACTGGAGAAAAAGGAGAAAACCCAATGGGAAAAACTTCTCTCCAAAAAGAGATAGAAAAATGCAGAAATGAAATGGCTTAAGAGACTCTCTCAAAACCATAAGTACAACCAGCCCCCCCATGAGAGAGGGATGAGACACCAAAGGCCCCCCAGAATGATAGAACCCCTGTGGTAATGATCAAACCAATGGAAATCCAATGTTGAAGAAACAAAGGAAATGAACAAGGAAACCCCTGAATGTGAGGTGAAACTAGAAGGCCTAACTGATTCTCAAAGGAGAATGCATGAGACTCTTGTAATGGAATATCTAATGAAAGTGGGCCAATAGATGTGCTGAATCTATCATCTGGGAGGAGATGAATGTCCTCAGATATGCCCTCAACAAATGGAGTAGGTGGCTCGATGCGAGGAGCAACCATAACAGGTAATGCTGGAGAGGAATCATGCTAAACATATGCAAACTCAATAGGAGGAGGAGGTGTAGAAGCCACAACACTGATCTCAGGAACAACACATAAGTTTAGGTGAACCAACTCCTCAATAGGCACTCGTGAAGTAGGATAGATATTCTTCGACAATGGAGATGGTGGATCAAAATGAGAGGAGTACAAGCAGGTAGCATGATCAACCGTCCTTGTAGCAAAAATATTTCATGTCATACTGTCTCTGATGTGCATAGAATCTGGAGTGAAATCAACTATCTTCCCTGTCCCACTGTGAGTAATCTGATAGATAGAGAGAAGGTTAGAGGACAAAGATGGAACACATAGTACATCATGGAATGCACCATCATCAATTTAAATAGATACCTTCCCACATACAATAATAACAGTGTTATTCCCCATCAAAATGTGTGGGGTAGGGAAGCCTCAAAAGATGAGAATAAATCCAGAGAAGATGCCATATGGTGTGAAGCACCTGAATCTAGTAGTCATCTAGAACAGGGAGAAATAACATATGCACATAATGCATGACCCTTTCCATTGTCTGACGCATCTGTCTGAAAAGATGATGAAGAAGACATGTGAGAAGAGGAAGAAAGAATATCAATATTTCTCTTGTGTAGAAGAGCTATCAAATAGGAAATCTGTTTGGCATATCCATCTACCTTCTTCTGAAATCACCGAGACTCATCATGATTGGGCTTGTTACAATAAGCACACTTAGGTTTTTTGGTCTTTGATTTCCCCCTATTTGGAGGAGGTGGGTCAGAGGAATGATGAGACTGAGAATCCTTTGAAAACTCTGTGGTTGGTGATACCTATTTCTTCTTCGGCTTCTGTGAAGATGGATGAGCGACCAAAGCATGGTTAATAGAGCCAAAAGTACCATCCAACTATTGAATCTTTGATTTCTCTCGAGCCAAATGATCACAGAAGGCCTCAAAGGGAGGCATAGTGTGCCTAGGACCCAAAGCATCCATAGTGGAATAGAAAGTGGAGGAGAAGATATGAAATTATCCTCTAAGCTTTGAGAGTATCAAAAAGATAGACTCATTATCTGATTTGGTCTTCTCACATCCTTGTAAAACTGAATGGAGAGAATTGAACTTCATCAAGAAGTCCTTAATGGTGGGAAAAATGTCAGGAGACAAGGATGTCAACTCCGCATCAAGATGAAGTTCCCTAAACTCATTAACTGTGCCAAAAAAATCTGTAAACTTGTCCCAAATAGCTCGAGGAGTGTTTAAATTCTCTAGGTGAAACAAGAGACTATTAGAAACATTCAGTGCCAGTAAGCCCATGGCTTCATCCATGTTGTTCATGTGCTGAAGAGCCTCAAAAGGATGTTGTAGAATAGGTTGGTTCTCATCCAGAAAAGACCATAAGCCGCATGACATAAGAAGCCTGGTCATGTGCACTTTCTAGGTGTGGTAGTTATCTGGTGTCGGTCAGGCAATTGAAGGGTCTGACATTGAGAGAAAGTAGACAAAAGTAGAAGGGTCTTTCTGAAGTAAATGATCGAAAGTGAAATGCACCCCCCACAAAATAGTAGACTATCTCCTGTACACCACAAGGAACTAAGAAAACATAAATAAATGAGAAGAAAACTTGGTGACTTGATGAAGTGAGGATGTAATGCCTCGCCAGGGAACCCAGGAGAACTAACCTAAACATGCAACTAAGTTAACATGATAATTTTTTTTAAATATTTGCAAACAATAATGATAACAACGTGGAAGAAATATAATGAAGTACATGACATACACATAAGTATAACACAAAAAGGTAACAATTCTCGAGGGTTCCTTGACCTAAAAATAATTAAGCAAAATAATCTATGAAAACAACTATAAAGAGGTAACATAAAGGATATATCAACTGAATCCATAATATACATCTTATATAATAAGACCACATATACATCTGATACCCAAGGTATACATAAAAGAATCAACATCCACTACACAAGTCGGAGGGTATGCAATAATACATAACAACACAATACATCCTTTGAAAGGATGTTAACCAATATACACATATAGTACAAATATACAAATCACGAAACTGAACAAGTCTCCAGAAGAATAAGAAGGTAGAACTGCATCAAGGATCATCCAAGTATGAAGAAGAACCGTCAGATCTCAATGGTAATAAGAATCGCTACCAACTGACCTCGTGGAACCAAAGGTCCACTCCCACCATGCTCAGGAGATAATAACAGGCCCACTCACATGGGTATACAACAAGAAGGCAAACATCAAAAGTATACAAAACCATCATAATGAAATGCATAGGAAGATCCTATAATTTTTATGAATCACAATAAGGAATCTATACAATACCAGAGGTAACCAACAAATGTAGGATAACCTAAGCTGTATATAGGAAGGTGTCATCATGTACGTCTAACCCTTGAGTTTTGTCTTAGTAATCTCTCTGGACTCCGACACCCAAGTGACCATACACGGTATGAATGACCTCTCAAATAGACAAAGTCACTAACTATGCCAGACACACAACCCTCAAGGTGGAAAGGATCATCTCATCCTCCATCTTTGCCTATAATAGCGCTCAAGCATGGGTGAGGAAACATATCTTACTAGATTATACTAAAACCCCCTAATAATTTATTATGTTATCACTTGTTACGAATACTTACAATAAATGATCCTAGCAGCCACTTGTGAGCCCCGATACTTATTGCAAGCTACCCCCTACTATACAACTAGGTAACCTACCCTAGGTTCACAAAAGAACATCACAAAGGTATATCATAAAACTCATCACTAATTCCTTCTCATACAGGGATACACTCTCAGAGAATCATAAACAACATAAAAAAAGAAGAACATAACTCTCGAAACTGGTTCTCGCCCATACAAGAACTAATGGTTCTCAATTAACCAAAACTACTTAAAGTACTATCACAACATCACATAAAAAAAGTTTAGACAAACCAGGTTGGGTAAAAAGATCGAGACCAAAATTGATGACAACATGAACATGCACTGAAGCACAAAAAACACAAGAAACATAAACCTCAAAACCTCTAGTTTTCATCCTAAAAATCATCTGATCCCAACAGACACCCAACACATTGCAATTTCATAAAAGAGAGAAACACATAATCTATCTAATCATTCACTCAGAAAACACATCATGGCATGATAAGTAGGATTCCATAAAGAACTAACAAAAACTAGTGATAAACTCATTTATAGTCAACACTATGCAAATTAGTTTATCTAATAAAATTACTAATAACAATATAATTCAATTTTCCAAATAAAATGTACATTAAGGCTTTATAGATTAATTTATAAAAAATTCCTTATATAAATTAATCTATTTAATAATTACTGAAATTCAAAATATAATTACAAGTAAAAGTTATTGAAAATATCTATAAGCTTATTAAAGCATTCAAAATAGGGTTTACAACAGAGACCATTCCGAAAAGAACATGATTACATAATCTAACTCACTCAGATAACTCTATTCCCTTAACTGACATATCATAAAATAATTCAAGTCTGAAAATGAATCTCCACTGAAAACATAACTCCACCTAAGGCCACACTCTTATACAACAATGATCATAAATCCAAAACAAATCCCAAATATAACCATTTGAAACCCTAATCCAGAAATAATATATTGATGTCCTATTAAATTCAATCACAAAATATTATCATGTTATAGGTTTAAAATAATATTGGATAACATTAACAAATCCTTAACATAATTGAAAACTTGAAACTATAGTTGTTAATAATATAACATATTAATAATTTAATTTTAATTAAAAATGAATATTAATAAAAATTAATAATAATGTTATAAAGTATTAATACAACTAAAATGAATAAAACTATTAAATAAAATAAAATTTAATAAGAACAAATTTCAAATAAAATAAAATTTAATTAAAATAAATTCTAATTAAACTAAAACCTTTTTTTTTAAATAACTATAAAACATAAGTTAAAATTAAAAAAAAAACAACTTAAGTCAAGGGGGGAGGGGGCGGGTGGGAAGGGGCGGAAGGGGCCCCGCACCCTGCTACCTCTACGATCCCCTTCCTTTAAGGAAGGCCGTGGGAGGGGTTGCTGCGGCCGCCGACAGCTTGGCTGTTGTGCCCAGCCTGCCACGCAGACCGTGGTTGGTGGAGGTGTGGTGGCCCCCGCCACCCACCAAAACAAAATTAATTTATTTTTTACATTTAAAAAAAAAAAGCTTTCTTTTAACTTTTTTAATCTTATTCTTTTTTTTTTTAAAAAATTAACACATGCATAATATATAACTAAACATTTTTTAAAAAAATATTTCATTTTACACCAGTCTGTATTTTTCCAGCAAGCACTTTTTTTTTGATTTTTTTTTTTTACAATAGAATAACATAATTCCATATTTCCAATAATAGGGATTTATTTTCTATTAATACAATATATACACTTTTTTTCTTAATATAAGAAGATTGGTTCTAAAGGAAGATTATTGAAGAATTTTTCTAGGAACCATGCAAATTGATTTTAACAAAGAAAAGTTATTAAATCTAATGTTTAATATTTATTTTAAGATCATTTTCCAAGCATGCAATTAAATTCCTGTTTGGTTTCCATGCAGATCTGGATCACGAATTTGGACAAGAATCTGGTGAGGGCAAAATTTTCTTCTTTCCAAGATAAGGGAATTCATAGAAGCTGAGGGTTTCAACCCAATTTTTCAACAATAGCCAATTCCTTTCAAAGAAGACATTTTTTCACGGATTTTGAAAACCCTAAGGCCAATATTGAAAACTAAATCATTCCAAATGAAAACCCTAATGCCCATTTTGCATCCAATACAATAAAATGAAACCCTTATGCCCAAAAACACAGATCTGACATACAAACATGAAAGAAACCACAAAATTGATCCAATAACACATTTTTTCAATTTTAAGCAATCAAATCACAAAATAACAAACAAGGAAGATTCAAACAAAGGATCCTAACATTTCAGATGCATAGAAGACAGGGATCTAGAAGCTAGAATTAAAAAGATCAAGAACCTACCTTAGTAACTGATGAGAGGAACAAATTCACAAATCCAAGCAATGAAGAATCCAAAAATGCTCCTAAGCTCTCCACAAATCTTCAATCACCTGATTTCTCCTTCTCCCTGATTGAAAAACCTCCAAAAGGCTTTCAATCCAAAGATATAGAAAACCAAGCAATTAGGTTTTCAAAAAGTGAAACCCTAAAGGGAATATTAATTATCTAATTAATAATTAAAAGAAATTCTTTATTTTCAATTTTCACTTAAAGCCATGCACAACTCAACTTTATAATATGAAAAAGTCATAATTAAAAAATGCATGAGAATATTTCTATTTAAATAATTTAATTAATCATGCAACTAAAGTAATACTTATTAATTCAACTTTGCACAACTAATTACAATTATTCAATTTAATATTTATTAAATCTCAATTATTTAAATCAAGACTTAATAATTAAATCAATTAATTAAATATAGGCATTTAAATAATATTTAATTATTAAATAGCCCTATATTCAATATATTTGATGTTTTAACCTTATTAAAGGTACAATTATTAATATTAATATTTATCATAATTATTCATTAAATAAATCAAGACAAAATCATCACTAAATCAACTGAAAACCATCTAATCAGAACAACAACTAAAAGAGAGAATCAACTAAAATAGACACACAAGAACACATAGAAAGGCTCACGAATCCATGTCACTTGACGGATTCAGACAGGGTAGTCAGTCATATTCTTGTCCATTTCTAGGACAAAATAAGGGTTTAGAGTATGGATTTAGGCCTGAATATTATCTTCCCTCTCTTACCATTGAGATATTGCGATAGGGCACACTCACTCATGCCAATTTAGGGAAGACGTAGTCCGGTACCTGCAAACCTGTCATCATAAAGATGAACATACACATACACATACATATAATATTGCAAGCAATGGTTGAGACCTGTTTATCGTGTGGATCTCACTGAAGAAAGTAACTATGAATTTGTCCCATACCATACCAAACATAACAAACAGTAATGTAAAACATCACAATGATCCATGTGCATATGGATATAGGGTCAATATTGTTAGAAAACCATAATCAAAATGACATCATAACATATATATAACCAACATGAAGTAATCATAAATCATATGCAAATAGATGATATAATACAACTAAACAATGGATCAATAGCATAATGAAAAGTAATACATCAATATCCTTAAAATCAACTGAAATAACTAACACATACATACAAAGGTCTAAAAGAGTTTGAAAATTGAAACAGAAAGGCAGACTAAGGGGTGGGTATTACATCCTCCTCCCCTAGAACTAGGCTTACTCCCGGAAGCCGATAACTAAACAAGTTAAGAATAAAAAAAGTTTTCACTATAGTGCTACACCTCCTATTAATTATGTTCAAACATGAAGATACACCCAACTCATAATCACCAAAAGAAGATACCAATCACAACAATCACTCATTTATACTTCATGAAAGAACTACTGTAAATCAACTCAACTAACTTTTAAGATATGCATAACAAATCACGAAGAGTAATATAACTCAAATTTAAGCATAAACCAAACATCTCCTTAATCATTTATTCATCATCTAACATTACTTAAATAAGTCTATATCTTCAATTCTTTCAAAAATCATGAAATACATACATACTAAATCTCAATAAAGAAGACACATATCCATGTTTATATCAAATGGAAATTCGAACAGTTCATGCAACCTTACCTAATGTAACACTCACACAAACATATAAATTACATAATGCATTTCATTCCCACATACAATTACAGTGCAATCTCTACGATGTCCTCCCTTATACATACTATCAGAGGTCCACAAAGAACATGATAGAAACAATACTTATCATGAAACATGGTCAACAACAAAAAACATTCAGAATAGCCACCTTAAAATTCAAAGGAAAATCCAAGTGGAAGAACTTCCAACGTTCAACATTAAATCATAAAAGTGCACAATTCCAAAAATAAATTAGATGTGACTAACGCCACAAACTAGATAACGAAAAGAGATTTGGGTGACTAATTCAGTCATAATAAAATTCAAAAGAAATTAAGGTTGACCACATACAACACAACAAGATATCAATCAACCAAAATAAATCATCAATCTAAAAAAAACATTTCACATAACAAGGTGTCTAAAGAAAACCACACTCAAGGGAGTAGTCGCTTCATGACATCCAAGATATCTCACTTTAGATGCGTTAGAGTATGCACCCACTCACTCAAGGCAGACAATTTGTTATATTTCTAACATCATCTATATGCAATTATGAATTCTACTCTGTTACTAACATTAATATTTAATCAATCCTTTGCAAAATGCTACAATTAGGTTTAAAAGTTACAAGAGTTCTACTATGGATCAAATGCATAATTTTATTTGGGGACTTAGGTCCTTTACCCAATTAATCTATAATAATAAGGTGCAATTCCAAATCTGTTAATGCACTCCTAATGAATGATATATATTTATTTCCAAACTATGCCTAATGCTTTCCACAAAAAAGAATTACTTTCCGATTTCATAATCAATCATAGTCTTCAGAGATGATTACAACACTCACACAACATAGTTTATATATCTCAAATAAAGTCAATTCAATATAACATACAACTTTAATCATACACAATCAATACCATCACACTCATAGGGCTAAGAAATAGGTCACTCAAGAGAAATCACAAGTCACTCAAAGAGAAAGAAAATAAGCAACAAGGAGTTCTTCAAACTAGGACACCATCACCACAACACATCACATACAAAATACATCAACTATCATGTTATAATAGACGAGGCAGTCCAATGACCATCACCAAGACTTCATTCATAAAAACCACACAAAGCCAAAAGAAGCAAGCCATCTTCTCACTTTAAGAAAACACTCCTATAGATGATTACGAACTTCATGAGCAACGATGATACTAGAGACCCTAGAGTTTCAATCACAGATCCTACCACAATTTGAGCCTCAATAGGTATCCACCTATAACAACCAAGACCAAACATCACTCCCAAATCAAGTGGGAAGAACCACATACATGAATAAGAGATCATGAACAATGAATCTAAAGACACAAGGAGACATGTGCTAACATGATCTACTAACCATCTAATGGGCATATAATTTTCCTAGAGCTCCCAGTTTAGAATCATGTGCTCTGATACCAAGTGTAATGCGCCGCTAGGGAACCCAAGAGAACTAACCTAAACATGCAACTAAGTTAATAGGATTTTTTTTTAAATGTTTAGAAACAATGATGATAACAATGCGAAAGCAATACAATGAAGTACATGACATACACATAAGTACAACACAACAAAGATAAAAATTCTTGAGGGTTCCTTGACATAGAATTACTTAAGAAAAATAATCTACGAGAACAACTATAAAAAAGTAACATAAAGGATATATCAATTGAATACATAATACACATCTCATATAATAAGACCACATATACATCTGATACCCAAGGTATACATAAAAGAATCAGCGTCCACTGCACAAGTCGCAGGGTATGCAATAATACATAGAACACAATACATCCTTTGAAAGGATGTTAACCAATATACACATATAGTACAAATATACAAATCATGAAATTGAACAAGTCTCCAGAAGAATAAGAAGGTAGAACTACATCAAGGATCATCCAAGTATGAAGAAGAACTGTCACATCTCAATGGTAATAATCATCACTACCATCCGACCTTGTGGAACCAAAGGTCAACTCCCACCGTGCTCAAGAGATAATAACAGGCTCACTCACATGGGTATACAAAAAGAAGCCAAACATTAAAGGTATACAAAACCATTATAAAGAAATGCATAGGAAGATCCTAGATTTTTTCTGAATCACAATAGGGAATCTACACAATACTAGAGGTAATCGACACACGTAGGATAACCTAAGATGTATATAGGAATGTATCATCATGTACGTCTAACCCTTGAGTTTTGTACTAGTAATCTCTCTGTACTCTAGCACTCAAGTGACCATACACTGTATCAATGACCTCTCAAACAGACAAAGTCACTAACTATACCAGACACACACCCCTCAAGGTGGAAAACATAATCTCACCCTCCATTTTAGCCTATAATAGTGCTCAAGAATGGGTGAGGAAACATATCTTATTAGATTATACTAAAACCCCCTAATAATTTATTATGTTATCACTTGTTACGAATACTTATAATTAATAATCCTAGTAGCCACTTGTGAGCCCCGACACTTATTGCAAGCCACCCCATACTATAAAACTAAGTAACCTACCCTAGGTTCACAAAAGAACATCACAAAGGTATATCATAAACCTCATCACTGATTCCCGCTCATACAGGGATACACTCTTAGAGAATCATAAATAACATAAAAAAGAAAAACATAACTTCCAAAATTGGTTCTTGCCCATACAAGAACTATTGGTTCTCAATTAACCAAAACCACTTAAAGTACTATCACAAGATCACATAAGACAAGTTTAGAAAAACCATTTTGGGTACAAAGATCGAGACCAAAAATGATGACAACATGACCATGCATTGAAGCACACAAAATATAAAAGAAACAAAAAACTCAAAACCTCTGGTTTTCATCCTAAAAATCATCTGATCCCAACAGATACCCAACACATTGCAGTTTCATAAAAGAGAGAAACACACAATCTATCTAATCATTCACTCAAAAAACACATCATGGCATGATAAGTAGGATTCCAGAAAGAACTAACAAAAACAAGTGATAAACTCATTTATAGTCAACACTATGCAAATTAGTTTATCTAATAAAATTACTAATAACAATATAATTCAATTTTCCAAATAAAATGCACATAAAGCCTTTATAGATTAATTTATAAAATGTACCTTATATAATTTAATCTATTTAATAATTACTAAAATTCAAAATATAATTACAAGTAAAAGTTATTGAAAACATCTATAAGCTTATTAAAGCGTTCAAAATTTTGCAAACCCAAGAATAAAGGGGGCCTGGGGATTAGACCAATCAAGACCACCAATAAGGCTCTTATGGCCAAACAGGTTTGGAGGATTTTCGGTGATTCGAAGCAATGGAACAGTATAATAA
>MU226986.1:7646951-7658884 GCA_018584345.1 Thuja plicata
GTGACCCTCTGTTGATTGGTCCCCTCCTTGGGACAATCTGTTGTTTGTTGGGGATTTTTTAGCCTTTCCTTCCTATGTTTTGTTAAAGGGTTTCGGGGTTCCCTTCAAAACCTGCTTTTACCGTAATAAAAAACAAAGACCATTCCGAAAAAAACATGATTACATAATCTAACTCACTCAGATAACTCTATTCCCTTAACTGAGATATCATAAAATAATTCAAGTCTGAAAACGAATCTCCATTGAAAACATAACTCCACCTAAGGCCACACTCTTATCCAACAATGATCATAAATCCAAATCAAATCCCAAACATAACCATTTGAAACCCTAATCCATAAATAATATATTGATGTCCTATTAAATTCAATCACAAAATATTATCATGTTATAGGTTTAAAATGATCTTGGATAACATTAACAAATCCTTAACATAATTGGAAACTTGAAACTATAGTTGTTAATAATATAACATATTAATAATTTAATCTTAATTAATAATGAATATTAATTAAATTAATAATAATGTTATAAAGTATTAATACAACTAAAACAAATAAAACTATTAAATAAACTAAACTTTAATAAGAACAAAATTCAAATAAAATAAACTTAAAAATAAATTCTAATTAAACTAAAACTATTTTTAAAAATAAGTATAAAACATAAATAAAAATTAAAAAAAAAAACAACTTAAGTCAAAGCGGCGGGGGGCTGGGCCCTGCACCCCGCTACCCCCGTGCTCCCCTTCCTTTAAGGAAGGCCGCGTGAGGGGTTGCTGCGGCCGCCGGAAGCTTGGCTGTTGTGCCCAGCTTGCCGCGCGGCCCGTGGGTGGTGGGGGTGTGGTGGCCCCCGCCACCCACCAAAACAAAATTAATTTTTTTTTTACATTTTTTTTTAAAAGCTTTCTTTTACTTTTTAAATCTTTTTCCTTTTCTTTTTAAATTAGCACATGCATAATATATAACTAAACCTTTTTTTTAATATTTTATTTTACACCAGTCTGTATCTTCCAGCAAGCACTTTTTTATTTTTTATTTTTTATTTTTTACAATAGAATAACATAATTCCATATTTCCAATAATAGGGATTTATTTTCTATTAACACAATATATACATTTTTTTCTTAATATAAGAATATTGGTTCTAAAGGAAGATTATTGAAGAATTTTTCTAGGAACCATGCAAATTGATTTTAACAAGGAAAAGTTATTAAATCTAATGTTTAATATTTAATTTAAGATCATTTTCCAAGCATGCAATTAAACTCCTGTTTGGTTTCCATGCAGATCTGGATCACAGATATGGACAAGAACCTGGTGAGGGAAAAATTTTCTTCTTTCCAAGGTAAGGGAATTCACAGATCTGAGGGTTTCAACCCAATTTTTAAATAATAGCAAATTGCTTTCAAAGAAGACATTTTCATAGCTTTTGAAAACCCTAAGGCCAATATTGAAAACTAAATCATTCCAAATGAAAACCCTAATGCCCATTTTGCATCCTATACAATAAAATGAAACCCTTATGCCCGAAAATACAGATTTAACATGCAAACATGAAGGAAACCACAAAATTGATCCAATAACACATTTTCCCAATTTTAAGCAATCAAATCACAAAGTAACAAATAAGGAATATTCAAACAAAGGATCCTAGCATTTCAGATGCATAGAAGACAAGGATCTGAAAGCTAGAATTAACAAGATCAAGATCCTACCTTAGTATCTGATAAGAGGAACAAATTCACAAATCCAAGCAATGAAGAATCCAAAAATGCTCCTAAGCTCTCCACAAATCTCCAATCACATGATTTCTCCTTCTCCCTGATTGAACAACCTCCAAAAAGGCTTTCAATCCAAAGATATAGAAAACCAGATAATTAGGTTTTCAAAAAGTGAAACCATAAAGGAAATATTAATTATCTAATTAATAATTAAAATAAATTCTTTATTTTCAATTTCACTTAAAGCCATGCACAACTCAACTTTATAATATGAAAACAAAGTGACAATTGAAAAATGCATGAGATTATTTCTATTTAAATAATTTAATTAATCACGCAACTAAAGTAATACTTATTAATTCAACTTTGCACAACTAATTACAATTATTCGATTTAATATTTATTAAATATCAATTATTTAAATAAAGACTTAATAATTAAATCAATTAATTAAACATAGAAATTTAATTAATATTTAATTATTAAATAGCCTTATATTCAATATATCAATGTTTTAACCTTATTAAAGGTGCAATTATTAACATTAATATTTATCATAATTATTCATTAAATAAATCAAGCCAAAAGTATCATTAAATCAACTAAAAACCATCTAATCAGAACAATAACTAAAATAGAGAATCAACTGAAATAGACACACAAGCACACACATAAAGGCCCAGGAATCCACGTCACTTGATAGATTCAGACAGGGTAGTTAGTCAGATTCTTGTCCGTTTCTAGGATAAAATAAGGGTTAGGGTATGGATTTAGGCCTGAATATTATCTCCCCTCTTTTACCATTAAGATATTGCGATAGGGCACACTCACTCCTGCCAATTCAGGGAAGACGTAGCTCAGTACTTGCAAACCTTTCATCATAAAGATGAATATAAACATACATATAATATAGCAAACAATGGTTGAGAATAGTTTATCGTGTGGATCTCGCTGAAGCAAGTAACTATGAATATTTCCCATACCATACCAAACATAGAAAATAATAATGTAAAACATCACAATGATCCATTTGCATATAGATATAGGGTGATTATTGTTAGAAAACCATAATCAAAATGACATCATAACATATACATAACCAACATGAAATAATCATAAATCATATGTAAATAGATGATATAATACAACTAAACAATGGATCAATAGCATAATGAAAAGTAATACATAAATATCCTCAAAATCAACTGAAATAACTAACACATACATACAAAGGTCTAAAAGAGTTTGAAAACTAAAACAAAAAGGCATACTGAGGGGTGGGTATTATAGAGGAGGGAAACAAAAGCTTCTAATTTGACACTAAAAAAAATGTACTTAAATGGAAGAATCTAAAACTCAAACTTGCATGAGGAGAACCGGCTCGGAAAGAGCTTTCCAATGGTATATGACACTTTGAATTTTGACCCCGTATGCTCAAGTTATGAACAAAAAACTGACATGACCTCCAAAAAACAAACTCTCTGAAAAAACCAGTCATGTCAAATAAATTGACAGTCGTTTGACCGTCATTGGGATGTCGCTAACGTTAGCATGATAGTTGCTGACATCAGCGATGGAAAATATCTTGTCGTCGAAAAACTAGAAAAGTCATCAGAAAAATTAGAATAGTCACTAGAAAACTAACGTCACCATGCCAGGAAGTGATGTCAGCAGTATCTGCGCCTGGCGAGCAGCGCTCGACAACGAGGTGATGCGGTGGTGGTGCTGTGGTAGTGCGCCAATAAGGTGGCTCCGGAGCGGCATGGAGGTGGCACGGGGGTGGCGTGTCTAGAAAAGCCTAAAAAATGCCAAAAAAACACCTTTTTAATTTTTTTTTTAAATTTTCTTATCAATAAACGTGCCCGTACGACTCTAGAAGTAAATTTTTTTTCCCTCGGAGGAACATTAAGCTGAATAGGTCATTTCTTATATCAAAATGGGGGGTTTTGGGCCTTCTGGACTCAACCATGAGGTCAAATTTTGTCCAAAGTGCTCCAAAACAAAACTTCACCCCCAGCTTGAAGATAAAAACCTAGAAAAAGCTAAAATTTCTCCTTCGAATACAACTTCAAAAACTCTAGAATAGGAAACAACATAGGGGCTCTGATACCATGAAGGATCTGATAAACACTGATCTAAAAACACCCAATAACAACTACATACAAGTACCTGTTACAAGAAAGAAGTAGAAAGGAGGAAAAAGTAGAAGAACTCAGAAGCTCAGAGAAACTCAAAAGAGCAGGTCAAAATGTATTCTGAATTATTAAATGAATAATTACAAGGTTCAACATATAAAGGTGAACAAAACCCTAAAGACTAAAAATCTAGGTTGTACATTAATAATTAATATAAATATTAATTATAATGTACCTAAAAGAAAGCTTAAGCAAAAAAAGAGTAATGACAACTTAACTAATTAAATCAACATGATTTAATCAATAAGTCTAAAGAGAAATTACTCTAACAGTTGATTGGTTTTTGACTGTGGTGGGCTGCCAGATTATCAGTTTGAGATACTCCTCAGAGTATGTTTCCTTTTGTTATGTTCCTCACAGGTGGAATAAGGTTTCTGATTGTTTGGCTAAGTGGGCCTCAGAAGAATTGGATGGTTGGAATGTTGGAGATTGGGGCCAATTTCCTCAAGAGTATGCTCGAAATCTTGAGAGGATTGTTAGGGAGGACAAAATGGGTTAGTTTGGACCCTTTTGGGGTTGCTATTTGTTGGAGATTTTTCTTATTTTCCCTTTTTTGGTATTGTAGACCCTTTGCTATGTACTGGTGATCTTGATTTAATAAATTTTTACCCCCCTTTTAAAAAAAAATACACATAACATAGATACAATCCTTATATAATATAGCAAAAAAACCCTTTTCTACATGTATTTTGTTGGACAGTGCATAAATTAAATAAAAAAATTCTTTCTTGAATTAAGAAAATAAAAATAGATAGTCAAGTAAATGCTATTTTTAATTATCATTTTTTTCTTCTTCAAGCAAATATATTACTTAAATGGAAAGATTGTTGTGATTAACATTCAAGTTATTAATGTATCTATTCAATAGGAGGCATACACATTTTTATAGGGAGTTGTTAACTCCAATCCATAATTTAAAAATAAAATAAAATATATATTTGGCTCATCCTCAAGTTGGACAATTGTTCTCATGCATGAGAGACCTAAAGAAGAAAAATAAGATACTCTTTAAAACAAAAAATTTGCAAGTGACCTTCTAGTGAAAATAAAGGATTTGGATATCGAACAACTCCCCTTCTATTTATGATCGCTCTTCCAAGAGACACATGTTTCCTTTTTCCAAGTGGCCACATAGAGAATCCCAACGATCACTCATTTTTCTAGTTCACTTGTTACTGTCCATTCCATTATAGATGTCCACACATGGGGAAAATAATATTAAGTATTCATGTCCGCAAGTCACCTTTATTGTTTGAAGTGGAACCCATCACCTCTTATGAATGTATCAAAATTAATTGTGAGAATAAATATTACAATAAGGGCCTTAACACACCTTCCAAGGATGATGAACCCATGTCATAAGATTTACAAGGTAGATGTAACCTTAACCCTAACATTCTCCCACTCTATATTATATATTGTAAATACACACATAGGAATCAGAAAAATAATCTCTTATCCAATCACATACCACCCAAATATTCACCACGCTCGCATGATCCAACAAGATACCTAAAAAAGTAATCATGATACCCCTATCAAGAAAAATACTTCTCATATCCTCTAACAATGCCACCTATGGAAGAAAAAGGACCATGTCACAGGGAGCCATATTAATTGTCATAGAAAACTACACCAATATTTACATGAACACAAGCATAATATTAAAATGATAACAAAGGATTTGATTAGCTTCCTTATGCATACCAGTTGGAATAGAAACTAGAAGAAAAATACATTTCATCCAAGATAACATACCTCAAAAAAGGTATACCATCATCGATTAAAACTCATGCCATCATCATATCAAATAAAAATTGTAATAGAGTCTCTATATATCCATACTTCTATATCAATACAACATACAAATGTGCAGATCACTGCAGACAAGGCCAAACGATGAAGTATACGTTAGCATTAAAAAAATCTTATGGGTTTAGAAAAAAACTTTAATAATTAATATGGTTGGATTAATAGAAGCATAATATATAGAATATTATGAAAGTAAAGGTCAAAATAATATTTTTTCAAAGGGGAAAAAGATTTGGTGATAAGGAACCACAAACAACTAATTAAGAAAAACAAAAAGGAGAGGATAATAGTAAGTTGTGTTTCATAGAAATATAGGTTTATATACTAAAAAGTATTGGTAAATTTGGTAGAATAAGAAGATGTTGGGGTTAAAGCGTTGTATATGATGAAGTTGGATAAGATTATTCTAGGAGACTCATTAAAGATGGAACCCAGATTTTTTCAAGCTTTATCTAGTTGAGTGAGTCTAGTTTAGATGACAAAGATTAGGCTTGATGAAAATTTTATTAGTTAAAAGTTGTTGATGATACTTATGGAAAAATAGTCATTTATCAAGAAGAGGAAAAAGTTAAAAATAGAGGCATCAAGGTTAAAGTGATGACTTTGAAGTGATCTATCACCCATTTATACTCATACAAGGTTGTACAATGTGTAACAAAACTTGGATATTTGTGTAAGATATTTTGATTGCAAAGATTTGGGAAAATATTCTTAATAAATATCTATGTGATATTAGAATTGAGAAGATGCGAAATAAATGAAATAAGGCATCAAGAATAGATCATAAAATCCACCACCTTCTTATTTAAACTTTGATTACAATGTATCATGGATGAACATGACCTAAAGTTATATGTTTACTTGAATTGAACTCCATGAAAAGACAAGTGAGATAAAGGAAGGAAACCATAAAATATGTAGTTAAAGAGTGAAGGAATTTTAAGGTTTTTCCCTTAATGAATAGAGAAAAATCGTATCTATGAATTAATCATCAAAGTAATAACCAATCCATATTGATATATAAAGGAATTAATGCATCTCATAGGATCACTATTCAATTAAATACATGCATGTCACATTGTGGAGGAATTTTAAGTTTCCATCCCCTATGGGATATGATGATGGGAGAATAGGGTAAGGGCACCAAGATGGGGGACCAATATGTTACCACCTTCTTTTTTGGCCCCAATAAAAGCATTTGGTGCTCACTATATTTGGTGCTCCCAATTTGGTTTAGAGTGACCAAGCCTTTGGCTTCGTCAATTCAAACCATTTGGTAGACACCAAATTCAGCATTCACGAAGTGGAAATGTATTTTTATTTGGTGCTTGCCAAATTTGGCGAGCGTCAATTGAAAGTGCACAAAATGATAATGCATTTTTAGAATGCTAACATATTTTAGTAATCAAAAAGCTCCTATCTACAACTTCTACATGAAACATAAAATTTAAGTATAAGTCACTTAAGTTATATTTCATGTATATTTTGACATGATGTTTGAGAGTGGTTTCAAATATATAAGAGTTATAATGTAGATTCTAGGTATTAGAATATCATATAATTTTTTTGACTTGATCAAATTTCAGTATTCAACATGATCTCTCTCTCTCTCTCTCTCTATATATATATATATATATATATATATATATATATATATATATATATTGTACGCCTCCTTTTCATGACTCGTGGTTCCCAAGCTTTCCAAAGCGAGGGTTAGTAGCAAAGGTTTACAATGATATAAATCAAGCACACAAGAACTACTAAAATGAATAACTTGAAACGTAACCAATAAAATGTATAAGCAAAGAAAGGAAAACAAATGAATGCAAACCCCAAAGTGCTTGAAGCTTCTATTGTCTCTCTTTACTCCTTCCGAAATGCTATTTTTGATGCTTAGTATTGGTGTGGGAAGCGTCTATGACTTGAGAAGTGTCAAGAATTTTCTAATTGAAATGAGTGTGTGATTGCAAGATGGCTTGAATGCTAGAACCAAACTGACATAGTAATGGCACACGAGACCTTGAAATCCTGGATCCTTCAAATGGTTGTGAAGGGTTTGTTATATAGGAATTGGGAATGAAATGAATGGTTGAGATCAATCCCAGAGATAGGGAGATGAACAGTTGAGATCAAAGGGAACCGGAGAAGCCATCAGTAAACTCCACCTCTTCAATTGGTAAAGAGGAGACAGAGTTTGGTTGACTGAAGAGCTAATTGTGAGTTACCTTTTTGAACTGAAGAGGTGGGTGAAGTTACCCATGTGGACTAGAGAGGTGGATGAAGTTACCCATGTGATCTGATTAGAGTTATCTCTTTGAAGATAAATGAATATTTAATTCATTTATTTAATTAAAGTTTTAAACATGTGAGATAATTGAATTATTTTTGATTTAGAATTTCTTTATTGAATGAAATTAAATTAATTTAATTGGAAGAATTTAATTAGTAAGTTTAAATATTTAAATTTAAACTATAGGAAATTGAATTAAGGTTAATTAATTAATGGTAATTAATCAATTAAGGTTAATTAATTAAATAAAATTAATTATTTAATTAATTTTGGGAATTTGATTAGATGATTTGGAGAATGAATTTAGAAGAAAATAGATGACTAATTAATGATTAAAAAACCATTAATTAATAGATGAAAATTAGTGTTTTTAATGTAAAGTCGCAAGCCTGTCCATTTTCGGGTGTCCACTCACACACACACACACACACACACACACACACACACACACACACACACACACACACACACACACACACATGATCGCTAACTTTCTTGTAATACAATTGGTTATATGGCTCAACTATGGTCTCTCCCTACCTCCATATTTACCTCTCTACCTATCCCTCCCTATCTCATTACCCACATCTCAATCACTCTCTCACCTATATATCTCCCCCTAGGTATGTCACCCCTCTCTCCATTGGATCTACATCTTTGACCATTATATCTCTCCCTTTTAAAGTTATTTCCCACCCTCTCCACTTATGTCATTACTTCCTTAACCTTCTTTCTTCCTTTGTGAACTTATCTCTATCATTTTATTCTCTTTATCTCACCTCTCTAACTCTCCCCACTTTGGGTCTCTCGATCACTCCTGTGTACCTCTTTCTTCTTCCCTCACATTTGGTAGACACCAAATTCAGCATTCGCGAAGTGGAAATGCATTTTCATTTGAAGCTTGCCAAATTTGGGAGCATCAATTGAAAGTGCACAAAATGATAATGCATTTTCAGGATGCTAACATACTTTAGTAGTCAACAAGATCCTATCAAAAAATTATACATGAAAAATAAAATTAAGTATAAGTCACTTTAAGTTATATTTCATGTATATATTGAAATTATGTTTGAGAGTGGTTTTAATATATAAGAGTTATAATGTAGATTCTAGGTATTAGAATATCCTATAAGTTTTTTGACTTGATCAAATTTTAGTATTCAACATACTCCTATCAACAGTTTATCTCTCTTTATCTCACTCACTTTGTCTCCCCCAAACCCTAAATCTATCTCCCTCTCTTCTCTCTCGCATCTATAAGATTTCTAATTCACTTGTAATAAAATTGGTTAAATGGCTCAACTATGGTCTCTCCTAGGTCTCTCCCTACCTCCATATTTACCTCTCTAGCTATCCCTCCCTATATCATTATCCCACATATCTCTCCCTCTCTATCTCTCACCTCTATATCTCCCTCTAGGTCTCTCACCCCTCTCTCCATAGGCTCTAAAACTTTGACCTCTATATCTCTCCCTTTTTAAGTTATTTCCCACCCTCTCCACTTATGTCATTACCTCCTTAACCCTCTGTCTTCCTTTGTGAACTTATCACTATCATTTTATTCTCTTTCTCTCACCTCTCTAACTCTCCCAACTTTGGGTCTCTCAATCACTCATGTGTACCTCTTCCTCCTTCCCTCATATTTTCCAGAAACCAAATTCAGTATTCGCAAAGTGGAAATGCATTTTCATTTGGTGCTTGCCAAATTTGGCGAGTGTCAATTGAAAGTGCACAAAATAATAATGCATTTTCAGAATACTAACATGTTTTAGTAATCAACAAGCTCCTATCAACAACTTATACATGAAACATAAAATTTAAGTATAAGTCAATTTAATTTATATTTCATGTATATATTGACATGATGTTTGAGAGTGGTTTCAAATATATAAGAGTTATAATATAGATTCTAGGTAATAGAATATCGTATAATTTTTTGACTTGATCAAATTTCAGTATTCAACTCTCTCTCTCTCTCTCTCTCTCTCTCTCTCTCTCTCTCTCTCTCTCTCTCTCTCTCTCTCTCTCTCTCTCTCTCTCTCTCTCCAGGTGTTGCATGCTCATCGTAATGCTGTTGACAAAGTCTTAAAATATGTCATCATGGATGTTGAGCTCTAGTAGCCCTTGCATAGGGGGCTCTCTCTCTCTCTCTAGGTGTTGCATGCTCATTGTCATGTTATTGACAAAGTCTTGAAATATGTCATCATGGATGTTGATCTCTAGTAGCCCTTTCACATGGCTATGGTCTTCTTCTTCGACATCTCTTATTGGGAACATGAGAATATAATCCATCTGATAGGTGCACAGGTCAGTATGTGTGGACAAAAATTCATTATGATCATTGTAATCTGTGATCATCCTCTTTAATTTGGGCTTGACACCAATCTTAATCTGATTGTTCAGTCCCTTCCATGGTAGCCATAGTTGGGTGAAATCCGTAGACAACCATCCTCTCAAGCATTTGGTCCATTCTTGGTTCAGTAGCATTCCATAAGTTTTGGAGATATCCACTATGGGTGCATCAATGTATTCTTGTATCCTAGGGTCAAAAACCAGTTGGATGTGCACATCCTTGAGTACACCAATTACCTTGACTTCTATCTTGTCGAGCTGGATCACTACTCTATTTTTTTGTTTACGGAACCATACCCACTTTTTGACAGATGGATAAGGGAATGACATTACATGACATTCCAAAATTGATTAGGTAATTGTGTAGGATTTTTCCAAATATCCACAAGATGAGTAGGAATGGGGGTACCTCTATCTTATCTTTGAACATTTGCGGGAATGCTTCAAAAGTGTTGATATTGGAGGTGGTATTTGTGTTGTTAGCCATTGTACCTTGCTTTGAATGGTCCATGAATTTTAGGAGTGCTTCTCTCTAAGAAGGGAAGCCTTGAAGCATTTCGAACATAGATATGTTCGCCTTGGTTTTCTTTAATTCTTCGACTACACTGTATTTATCATTTGACCATGCTGAACTTTTGTAACCAACAACCGCATTTGGTGGAGATGATGTAGGAGCATTCAAACCTCTAGGTGGTGCAAGATTGTTCCTTGCCCTAGGATCTGGTGGAGTTGGCTGTTTACTCGAAGGTATACCATCGGTCATAGGTTCCTTTTGGCTCCGTAAATTGTATGAGTTCCAATGGTCGTTGTGGAAGGCATGAACTTTGGAGTATTCATGCTCGCTCTCTTTCTGAAGTGGGAACACAAACTCTTCTTCTCTTGTATAGGTGTCCAAACTTTCCCCATTTCTGGACTCATAGGAGTTAAACATCATGGCATTGAACTGGACAGGATGCTCCTCCAGATTTTGAGGGTATTGGTTAATAGGAGTTTCCCCCATATCCGTGGTTTCATTTGTCACTGAGGTTTGCACCCTTGCTGAAAGCTTCTCTAACAGCAACCTAGTGAAACATGGAATCAACCTCCAAGCTGTGGGACTTGAAATACGAGGTTGAATCTCTGGAGAAGGCCGGCTTCCTCTACTATTAGGATGCACCTAAAACTATCTCTTGCAAGGAAAAGGGAGAAGGAAATGCAGAAAACCAAATTACTTGGAAAGGGAAAGGTGATACACCAAGATAGGGCCTACTTTCTTCTGCCTTGGGACTACACTACACATCCATATAACTCAACTAACACAACTTCTACCACATGATTCTTAGCAAACATGTGAAGGTCAGAGACTAAAATTACTACAAGGGAAGAGAAAACTTCACAATACAGTAATCCAAGCGAAATAGACACAACACACAATGAACCAGAATCAACTTCATCAATAAGGGGTAAAACATCTACACAGTTATTGATTGCAAAAGAGGATAAACATGAATTACACAAAATGAGGTACAAGGTAATTACGATAACAGCAAGCTGTCATAGAATCAGAAGAGAAGTAGAT